>JBBPOM010000207.1:0-37592 GCA_038091455.1 Leccinum uliginosum
TGTCATCTGGATATCACCATGTCATTAATAGATCAAGGATTATCCTTTCAGTATCACTATTCTGCTACTAATCTCACACATTGTCATCTGGATATCACTGTGTTATTACTAGATCACATGTTATCCTTTCAGTATCACCATTCTGCTACTAATCTCATACATTGTCATCTGGATATCACCATGTCATTAATAGATCAAGGATTATCCTTTCAGTATCACTATTCTGCTACTAATCTCATACATTGTCATCTGGATATCACCATGTCATTAATAGATCAAGGATTATCCTTTCAGTATCACTATTCTGCTACTAATCTCACACATTGTCATCTGGATATCACTGTGTTATTACTAGATCACATGTTATCCTCAGTATCACCATTTTACTACCAATCTCATACATTGTCAGCTGGTTATCACCATGTCATTAATAGATCAAGGATTATTCTTTCAGTATCACCATTTGGCTACTAATCTCACACATTGTCATCTGGATATCACTGTGTTATTACTAGATCACATGTTATCCTTTCAGTATCACCATTCTGCTACTAATCTCATACATTGTCATCTGGATATCACCACTTTGTCACTGGATCTCATGTTATCCTTTCAATATCATCACTTTGCTATCAATATCATCTATTATCATTTGAATGTGTAATATATAATATCCCTGGATTAGGTATGATTTTACTAGTTTCTCACAAATAGTATGAAGCTAGAAGTATGAAGCTATACCCTTCAAGGCATAGATTCTAATACTAGCAGTCAGCAAAATGTTAATATATCAAGTAATGGTTGGATAAGTGGTGGTGAACAAATGGAAAGTGATGATGAGAAGCGATGGAAACTGTACAAGCATACATCTAACATTGATCAGGAATTACAACCATAGATCAGACACTGGTGATTAATACAATTAATTATTTTTATGATGATACGGGAGGGCTGAATGTTGAGCGAGACGACGACGAGCGGGATCCGTGGCAACGGGGTCGTCTGCGCGCATGTGGAGAGGGAGGGCAATAACCATACTGCCGACTCGGGTCATGCTTGACCACGGTGAAGAGGCGTTCGTGCCGGTGGTCATTCCACGAACTCGCGAATTGCATTGTCCTCTCTTGGACCGACAATGCCTTGTACCATATATAACTCTCGGCGACGCAAATGAAAGAAAGTATCTCATGTACGTTGAAAGGCCAGAAGATACCAGGAATGATGGCATCCTCTCCATTGAAGGACCGTTGATGCGTCAAAAGAGATCCAAAAAATGCAAATGAGAACCAACCATAATATGCGCTTTGAATAGCGTCATGGCATGACGTTGGTCAAGAAGCGCCCGCTTTCTTGGATGAGACCATATTTCCACATTTCGTTAGTGACGAGGCTGATGAGATTTACTGGGAAGAGTATCTCCTTCACTGCGGACAGATTCTTTGTGCTAGATGCAAGAAACTTCAGATCCCTGATTCGCTTCTGCAGCGACTGTGTAAGTTCCACATCCTTGTGCTTGAGGCGGTAGGAGATCTCCTTGAATTTGGATACCGAGCGCACCTCGGCCTTAAGGATTTTGAGTTGCTTCTTCGCGAGGCGTCGTCGTATGCAAGACTATATGTAAACCGTGACTACACGTCTTGTCTCGGATCGGTAGGAACAGCGGTATAATCTGTGTATCGGCCATCAGGATGCTAAACGAGAGGCAAAAAAGGGAGGGGGGGGGCATACGGTCCACGGAACAACGATTGCAGCAGCACAGCTGCATGTAGCGTCCTCGTCCCCCTGAAAGCTCGCCGCGCCTGTACACCGCGAACACCTAAACGCGTCATGGATCGATACAATGGGTCTAGTATGCAGTAACGTTCGGAACTCACGACTCTGCACAGCAATAACTGAGTGGCGAACTTGGAGGAACTTCGACCTTTGAAGAAAACCTCGAACACCAGCCTGTAACCTCCTCGTAGCAGCGTCTCTGCGGATACTCTCTACCAGCCGCCCTTACCAAGATGCCACGCCACCACGTCTAAATTTTGATAGTAGCGCTACGGAGTTCTTGGTACTTCTCAACGGCCATCCGGCGTCGTATGTTCTTTTGCACGATGGTGACGAGGGTGTTGAGTCTTTCAGATCCGAGAGATTCCAATGCAGCAAGCATACCCGCGCGGAAGAAGATCTTAGTAAGACCTTTTTGGTACTTGTTAGAGTCGTTGGTCGTCTCCTCCAAGATGAGCGAGCACAGAGGATTAAGCTCTAGTTTCTGTATCATAGGTTGCCAATCCGCTGATGCGGGCAAGCATATAATATCTAGGGTGCCATTTGAGTTAGGCACTCAGGATCAAAATGTTATTCACCGTTCTGCAAATTCCTCGTAAGTCCAACGAGAAGGGTATCCAGCGCAATTGATGCGGATGGTCTCCAAAACACCACAAGCACGGAGCTGTCCCAAAACTTGAGACGGTACAAATTCCCATGGTTTCTTGGCTTCATTCGGATTGATGCATCGAATGTAGTGGACGTTCGGCTAGGTGTGTCCATCAACGTGAGGAGGGATGCTTTGAATATCGATCCTTGCGTGGGTTCCTTAATCGCTGCACCCGGTTTCTTCGGTCCGGCTGCTGCTGTAGCGGAGGGTACCAATGCTGAACCACCTGGATCCGGAATGACCGACGAGCGACGAGATCCCCTGCTACCGAAATCAGAGGGAAGGAGAACCAGGATGAGGAAGATCGCTAGGCTTGTCCACTGATTTGACCGAGCCGAGAGCAGTATCCAAAGCCTCCTTTAGGAACGGATTTTTGGTGGTTGCCAATAGTACCATAAATTCGTCTGGTACTGTATCTCTATTCGTCTCCAGGAAATCGTCAACCGTTTCATACATGGCGTCCAACGCGTAGTGTGCAATCGTGAACGCAAAATTCCGAACCGGGGCTTCTTGAAGACAGCTTTATTGGCTGGTTTGAACAGTTGCGCGTTGAGTTTCTGCAGGAAAGAAGCGTCGCTGCCAGAGGGTAAACGGGATTCTTCGTCGGAGAGAAAGGACTCCAAGCCCACCCTCGATGACGTCGATACACGGCTGGTTGTCTGAGACAAATTGATTTGCTCCTTCATGTATTCTTCCTGCTCACGCTTGAACGCAGTTGAACTAGAAACGAGAAACATCAGAACCGCCCCAAAAAGCTTGATCAGTCGTACCTCATGTTACAGTTTTTCATTAGCGTAGTTGATCCTGAATTGCTCGAAAGAATTCTGCAAACAGAAATGATGAGCTAGGAGTGCCATTGCAAAGAGGTAAAGACTACCTTCAGGAAGTCCCCGAACCCATATATATCCAATACACCTATGAACATCTCCGCACGCTCGGCAGCATCTCCATTGTCTCCAACCAAGCTCTCGTTGACAATTGCAACCAGCCATTCGAATAGACATGCATACACGAATCTCGCCACACTATCCCTGACTACCGTTGCCTGCGCTGCATTCAGAGAAGTGACGATCTTTTCGGTGCGCGTAATGATCTGCTTCTTAATCGTCCGCTCCCTGCAACTCAGAGAAAGTGATCCCCAAGAATCGAGTGGCTAAAATGAGAGACGGATCTTGCTCGTCAATAGAAGATTTTCGTGCCTGGGTAGCTTTGACGTTTCCGGGATGTAGAAGAGCAGAGAGAGGCCCAAAGATGGCCCAATGTTTCTCAACACCAATGTCAACGATCGAAAGAGCCTGCTGAGTAGCGCGGAATTCCTCGACATCATCGACACCTGCAATCGGTGTTGAAGTAGGCCCACCTTGCTTGAGGTAGTGGAATTTGCTCATATCCATATCTAGCCCAAGGTCTTTCCGCTCCTTTAGTGGGGCCCCGCCCAGTTGATAGAAGATATGATAGCTTCGTTCTGTAGTTGGCCGAAAGACGATACGCTACCACTCTAGAAAGTATGTACGAATGCGTGCACCGACGATTTCCGGTTTTCCGTCGAAAAGGACCTAGGAACAGTCAGTTGAAGTGGTAACTTCACATTAAAATGGGCGATCCAACCTGGATATACTTTCCAAAAACGCGATGAATTATCGTTTCGTGTCGTTTTGGCATATCCAAAGGACTCGAGAATCGGAATTGTAGCTAGGATCTGGCGGGTTATCTCACTTGACTCATCTAAGGATAGTTTCGTCTTGGCCTTGGCGTCAGAGCCAGGGGCGTTGATGGATGCAATATATCGCATTATGAAATTGGCTGGGATAGACCTTAGAATAATGATAGACCTCGGTTGCCTGCACCGCTGAGAAGTATATGAGAAAGGAATGACTGAGATAAAGAAGAAAGGTACCTCTTGCCAGACACGATGAGAGTTTGACCCATGCCTTCCTTTGCCACTGGCATGGCAGTCTATCCGCCGCATCGTAGGAAGTCGGGTGGGCAGTGTCGAAGGGCACGCTGTTTGCATGACCGCGAAGGTGTGTGGCAGTTGTTTTGGCACCGGCATCGAGGGAGATGTAGCGTGGTCTCGTGTGCTGATTGTGCCGAGAAGGTCGCTGAGAGGGCGTCGGGAGAGGCGACGCGAACGTGTCGAGGCCGGTGGCGTTGAGGAGGCCACTGATAGTGCCTGTGACGGCTGTGTCGCGAAACCAGCGGGTTGGATCGAAAGAATCCGAAGGGTCGTCTAGAGCGACGGTTTCATTGTTTGCAGCAGTACGGACACGTGAACGATGAAGGAAGATGTTGGCGGCGTCCTTTGACGCGCCAGGATGGCCACATACATCACATACCCCCATCAAGGGTACCTGCTGGTTGAACCTTTAAAGCCTGGGGTAGCGGGTGCGGATATCGTTCTACGTAACCTCCCAGCCGTCGACCGAGTTTGCTGTTTCCAACTTTGCTCCCGCGCGATTCTGGGGTAGCCAACTGTGGCTCGCTCTTGGTGCCTTTGGGTCGTCCAGCGTTTTGCGGGCTATGGGTCCATCCAGAGTCTTCCTCGATCGATCCGGGTGACCTGACGGGCGAAGGTCAAGGGCTTGTCTGCTGAGGATGATGGCCTCGTTGAGGTCTGTAACATCTCCAAGCCACTGGTAACGATAGTAGAGATAGACTCCGACATCGTTCAACGACGTTGATCGATCCGGGTTCCCTTCTAGGCAAAGCTCCAATGCCTCTCTGCAATAGACAATTGCTTCCTCGATGTCCTCTATCGCTCCTAGATAGCTGTAACAATTCCAGAGGTGCCTGGCAAGCTGATGTAGTGAGCTCCATCGCTCGTGATGACCGGGCGGGCAACGGTCCAGTGCTTGACGATCAAGGACGATGACCTCGCTAATATGGTCCATCCCATCCCCTTGTTCGAACCTGGCGAATATTGAATTCGCTCGTGACAGTACTTCATCGACGGAAACAGTAGTCTCTGTAATTGCAGTCAGGCTCGCCCCTTCTCCTACGCTTGGCAGCCTTTGCTCAAGAAGACCGTTGTTTGGCTGACGTGAATGTCATTTCACTACAGCTCTTCTTGCAGACAAAAGGAAATAAGCACCTTTTGAGTTTGTCATGTGGTCCCACTGAAGCGTTGGGACTGTGTGAGGGGGATGCTGGACAGAGTAAGTGGGATGGCGAGTTCGTTGCAGCCGCGCGCTTGTCGCCTCGTTTTTCCCGCATTTTTCGTTTGCACGGATCAGATGAGTACTTCAGAAGCTGTGCGCATGGCTGTTGTCGAGTCCTCGCAGCACTTCCAAGTAGCAGTTGTGGACGGAATAAAGATGAAAAGAAAAACAAAGGCACTGGCATTGACTGAAACGACGACGACTGTGAGCATAGCTAACCAAATGTCAGCCCAGACTGACCTGTCTTGGCCGAGACCTTGACTACACACCTTCGTCAAAGCGACATGACGTTCGCATGCCCTGCGCAGACCAGCTATCTTCTGTACGTTGGAAGGCTTCTGAGAAAAATATCTAGAGAACTAAATCAGATGCCCCGAGAACGTGGAGAAGACGGAAACAACTGACCTTTGTGAATTCCACGCTCTCCGGCTGAACGGTTCGAATCGCCTCTGTCCGACCGTGCAGGAACGCTTTCGTCATCGCAGGTTCGTACGTCCACTCCGTCCTTCCTGACTATACAATTAGCTTCATCAATACCCGGGCGGCTCGACTGACCGTACAGTCCAAAGTATGCTGCCTGGAACGCCATTTGGACGAACGCATCCGGGCTGAAGCGATGGCTAGTTCTTTCCATACCCTTTTATTTCCACTGGCAGGGATTGGCAATCGTTCCGACATACCAAGTCGCTCAGCCTCGTCTCCGCAAACCGGATCCCCACGCGAATCTGGGGTATTAGCTTCCAAATAAGTTTGACGGGGCTTGTATCGTACTTGTCGAGAACGTAAGGGATCTGTTCCCCTGGATTGGATCCGGGCGGTTTGTAAGACCTCGCATGGGGGGAAAGCGGAGCGCGGTATATCGTAGGAGCTGACGGTTTGATGGAACACGCCAGCAACATGAGAACCTCTGAATACGTCGGCTACAAATCTGATAACGGTCAAAGCTTCGTAAGAAATGATATTATCAAGCACGTACCTGAGAACGGTATGCCCATCTACGCCGGTATGCTCAAAGTTAATTCCAGCCGCCCCATCTGCGCAAACAACAATCTGAAGCTGTTTCCACACAGTGGTAAGTGAGCGAATCGCAAGAATAGGATGCGATCACGAACCTTGTCGTACCACCTATTCGTACACGTCCCCACCGGTACACCCTCTTGAAGATCGTAGGTCCCACACAGAATGTTGGAGCAGAGCGCTGCCAAGTCTTCCCCGTTCGTGGATTTCGCATTGTTGCGCTGGCCATCGACGCCGTCACAAGCGGGTGCGGCGCGTCGAGACAGACGACGAACATGCATCGTCGATGAGACTCAAGTTAGCGGCACTGGTTCGGTCCTTTGCGAGCGCTTGGCACAACTGTGACCAAGTCTTACGGTTCTCTGTGGTGAGAACTCCGATGGAAGACTGCGCAACCTTGACATCGTTTGAGATGAGGGAAAACGAGCGGGATATGAGCGAACGATGGTTAACGAACCTTGGTGGTAGGAGTCTTGTTGGCATCCTGCACGATGGCCTGAAGGTTCCGAAGAACCTCGCGTTCGGTCAACATTCTCCTCGTCGAGGACGTCCGACCCATCTGATAAAAGCAGATCATGATGCGAACCACGCACGAGAAGGAAGATATGTTCGTCATTAACTTACAGAACTGACCCCGTCTGAGGACGACGATATGCCGGGCAGCTTCGTTCACAACCATCTTACATCCCCTCTATTCCCGTACGATTCGTTGTCAGTCCGAGACGATGATTAGGCGTAAACACGCACCTGCGTTGGAATACGGGCCGTTCCGAACAATCCCATGTCGAGAAGACGCTCGTGGACGGTATCGGGGTCAAGTTGTCCTGCACGCAGGTCATGAATGAAGCCGGGGGATGAGACGATGAGCACGGCAGCGCGAGGTAACTGAGAACCTCGATCTGGGGTGGGATCATTCACGGGGAAAGAGATCAACGATCGATGGACGATCTCAAGAAAGTAAAGCACATACTCGAGCACAAAAAAGGGATTAAGAGCGAGAATCACGGGATCGCTGTGTGACAAGTAACTTTCGTGCTTATATCGGCGTCAATGAGCGGTCGATGCTTGAAATGGCAGAGGCATGATGGATTCTCACCAGAAATCCTCGATATAGCTGTGTGACAGAATGTCGGCGCTAATTCGAGATGTGATCGAGGAGAGAAACGTTACCTTGCTCTCCCTGCCGCCCAATGCTTAAGAAGCTCTGGGAGGGCAGGACCGTCTCCCTCGAAAAAGTTCTGAACTGCACAGGTGGTAGCGGCATGTTCCTCGTCATCTTGAAGGCCACATGCCAGTGCTACGTCGCGTCGTCGTCGAATCGCCGTCATCGTGGCATCGTCGAGAAGTTGTCGCTTCCGGCGACAACGGGGGGTGAGCAAGGCAGGACGAGGACGAGGACGAGATACGTGCTCACCATCATGCGTCTGCCAGTGCGCCGTCGTCGTCCCGTCCCGTCGTGGTACGCCGTCGTGGCAGTCGTAGACCGTGGTGTCGCGTCCCGGCGTTGTCCTCGTCCTCTTCGCGTCACCTGCGTCCTCTTCGTGTCGTCATCGTCGTGGCGGCAGTCGTGGTGTCGCGTCGTTGGCGTGTATTCAGGAGAGGGGGGAGGGGTCACGGTCACGGTCGGGTCGGTCAAGGGCGACTGTCCAGCGACGGTTGTTGTCGTCATGTCGTCACGGCGTCATCGTCGTGGCACGCTGTTGCCGTTGTCCTTTCCGTATGGGCGAAGGAGAGGGAGGAAGGGAGGAAGTCAATACATCATCTGCGTGTCGTCTTTCAATGGTTTTCGCGTGCTTGGAAGCTTCAGTTTGCCACGCAGTTGGAGTCACCAGACGCGGTCCCGATGCAGATAAGGGAGCCAACGAGGAGAGGGAGAGGGAGAGAACAAGGGCGATGGTGATGGCAGCCGCAGAGAGAACATAGCATCAACCGATCTGCACGGCAGAGCATCGGGTCGATTTTGGTTCCGACACCAATCAAGCCACCGGCGGACACGGCGAACGAGAGGTAATTTCTCTCCGCGTGCAACGAGACGATCCGGCTAAAGATCGGTTTTCATCTGTTTCTTCCCGCGTTGTCCTTGGTCACGATCCCGGGTCCAATCTCGACCCCTGCCCGAGGTGGAGCACGTCGATGAGGATGAAGCCACCGGCGACGCCGCCTTTCAGCTCGTCTACTTTAGTTCCAGGTTTGTTGACGTCAAAGGAACGGATGACGATGAGGCGCGGTGTCAGGTGAAATTTCAGACCGGGATGGGAATACGTTTGACGATGTATTCGTTGACGGCGTCGATGTTGTATTTCAATTGGGCTGATATGATATGGGAACGATGGGTGACAACTCTGCGACGGTGCCTAGCGAGCGCAACATCATCAGTCACCTCGAGTAGAGGAGAAGATCAGCCATCATACTTTTGACGAATGCGGCGATGTTCTTGTGATGCTCCCGCGCTTGCGTTTCCTTGATCAGGTCGACCTTGTTCTGCAGGATGATGACGTGTTCATATTTCATGATTTCGACTGCGGCCAAGTGTTCTGATGTTTGCGGCTGAGGACAGGTTTCGTTCCCGGCGGTGAGCAGCAGTGCGGCGTCCATGATCGCAGCACCGTTCAGCATGGTAGCCATGAGAATGTCGTGTCCTGGACAGTCGACAAAAGAGCCTTGTCGAATGAGTTTCGTGCGGTGACCACAACCGGGCCGCTCGCATGGTGGGTTGTCTTCCTTGTCGGAGCGATATGACCTTGTAGCAGCAGCCAGGCCGTGGACAAGCTTCATTTTCGCATTTATCGATCTGACGGTATAGATAGATAAGCGAACGATAGAACCTAAGTATAGAAAAGGAAAAGATGGAACGCGCATGAGAAGAAAAAGAAAAGAAAAAAAACGATGAACGCACCTCCAATGGCGTTGGCATACTAACCCAGCTTGATAGTGATGTTTCGTACGAGCTCGTTTTTTAATTGGACGGTCATGACGCCAGATATGGCTTTCACGACCATAAATTTACCGTGTGCGACGTGAGCGATCGTGCCTACGAGTGCGTCGACACAAAATGCCAGTGGTCAACAATCGTCATCCTCAGAGATACGCGCCCAAGCCCGCCTACCCAAGTCGATCGTCGCCTGTGATGGTTCAAAAACGGTGTTAAATCCATCTTGTTTCATAGACGGACGCGAGCAGAGGACGCACTTGTTTGGAGATGACCTCGGGGGATAACACAGTCAAGGTCAACGCGGATCGATGTCAATCTTGGGGACGTCCTCAATTTTGTCGGTTGACTCTTCCGATTCGGATTCGTCGTGGCGCTTTTGGGATGTTTCTTCGTCAGACATGGTGGTTCTCAAGTGCAAGCTTGCCGAAGTTGCTTGATCGGTTGATAGATACTGGCGAGACCTTGGTTAGAACGAAAACCGGCGGGAGGGACGTGGTATATTACGTAAAATGGTTGTTGACTGCAAATGTAACAACTAGGCTAAGTCTACTAGTTCACGGTGGCCTGGATCCATTCCATATCGAATAATACAATTGGACAGAAAAATATGAGAACTCCTTCCGTCGATCGTACACAGCCCGGTAATCATTGGGGAAACAAAACCATCCAATATACAGCAAATGTGAGTAGGAGGACAGAAGATGATCCACACCGTGACATTTCATCTAATACGCAGCCGCTGTTATTTCCAGTGCAAAAAATTCCGAAGTGCCGGCGCGTGCGAGTGAGTAATCGCGGCGCACTGAGTTCATCAACATCGTCTGAGAATGGTTGGGTATCGCATTCTGGCGGTGGTGGAGGATGCTGCTTGTGTACGGGACGGGAACGACGAGCGGCAGCCTGAAAAAAAAGGGTAACATTTCTTCCCCCGCGTTTCTTCCGTCACTTGGGGGGGAAGGCATCGGGCGCTGAGGCAGCCAGATTAAGATGATCCTTTCACGTCATGAGTCAAACGAATCATACGTGGCAACGGTGGCATGAGGAGGAAATATCGTTCAAAGGCCAAGGTGGTACACGCGGTGGTACGATTGCAGATTGGTTGTTCGAGCTGTAGCTTCCTTAGTGGATGAGATCCATTCTTGAGATTTTTCATCAAGTCGGCTGTGCCAAGCTGTGCATAGGGCGGTTGCGCCAGATAACCAGCTGAGTGGTGAGAGGCAAGAGAAACCAGTCCACGCGCCCTAGAGAAGCTAAAATAAAATAAAATAAAACAGCCGAATCGATTTCAGTGATCCAGTAAATATTTGAGGAGCTTACCTTGAAGTTCAGGAGGCAATCGATCTTGGTTCTGGCTAATAATCAAGACAAACATTCTAAAGTACGCTGATTTGTGTGGCTGGAATTTAGACGGACACCAGGTGAAAAGGTGGAGTTTCTCACGCCCGCTTGGTTCAACGTGGTTCTCGCCGCCTGCGATGTTCGAATCAGGCCACGAGTCACCTGAATATCAGGGGGGAAAAAATCAATAGACACAATGACGAGCCTGAGTCACGACAGATAAAGGGAAAAAAAAAAGCGCGCACCGCCGGACACACCGATCCACCCGATTTTCGCGCGCTCTGCTTGAGGTACCCGTAGGGTACAATGGTATGGGCATGGGTATGAAGGTGCGGGGGTGAATAGAATGACGATGAGTTCACAGGCACCGCAATCCCCGTACCCATCGTCTGCCTCGAATCGAGCACACGCCTCCACCTCCCTAGCCGCCCGATTGTCTTGATAAACACCCGAGGGACCGCACATTGCAGAAACGTCATCGGCGGCGAAGACTGGGACAGCATGTGGTGCAAAGCAGCAGACTGTGCCGGTCAAGTGGGGGAGACGCCGTGCTCGAAGGCCCGAACGCGAACACATTACCCAACTCCCAACCGCTCCCCAGAAAGACGGATACGCGTTCCCAGGGCGCAAAGTCAAAGGTCCACGTCCGAGTCGTCTTGGTCGAGATGCTCTACTTCTTTACAGTCCTTGATGACCTTGATAAGCTTGCACGATGCATCGTTGCCCAGAGGATCAAACTCACCAAGCCCTCCTGGTGTTGCTTCAACACTGGATCCTTGACCAACGCGTTCAACCAGCCGCCAGCCGCAGCCTCAGCTCCCCATTGAGTAAAAAGTCCATCGCAAAGAACGTCAACCTTATGGCGACGAACGTCCGAACCCTCACGACCTTCCTCGCCAGATCATCCTGCTTGTTTGCATGCCCACTGGCACTCGAACTCCAATGGAATCGACAAACGAGTTAATGACACAGGTCGACGGCGGAGATGTATGCACAGTAGCTGAGGAAGAAGTTTGTCGTAATTGAAATCTGATGTCAGCTGAACGATCCACTGTTCGATGGTGGCAGTTAGAAGAACTCGACGGTTGGTATCGGAATTCGGGTCGTCTGTGGAGACACGCAAGCCAGGGATATCGACCGAGGGTTGGCAGCGGCGAGAACTAGCCGGAGAGCATGACTACCTTGAGAAAGAGAGGGATCACTGGGAGGACGAACGAGGCATGTCGGCACCCATTACGTTATGCAAATGTGTACGGCCAGTAGACGTGGGCCGCCGCGATGGGACCTGGGAGGAAGACATGCCGATGGCGACCCCAAACATGTCCGGGATAGACCCTGTGTCCTGTACAGGGGCCAAGATATCTGGGAAGTGCCACGGGTTTGGGTTTGTTCTGAGCGAGGATGTTGTGCACACTCATATGCGATCTCCCGTTTAATGTGCGGCCGTGTGTCTGGGAGATGTCGATGGAGGTGGATACCTTTTGGGCTTTGGACTCAGCTTCTGCCCCCGGTGCGATTGCATCACGATGTCTAGTTTGATTTGTCATATGTTAATTTGGCGGAAAAGCAGGACACGGATTCAGGGACTGACCCGACACGATACATTTACTTTCCTTGCTGGTTGACGAAGGTGGTGATGGCACAGGGCGAGCGAAATTGAAATTCCCTACCGACGCTCAGCTATTGGTCGAATCGTCTTTTGAGCTCTCGTGCAGCAGACCCCGACGATGTCTCTCTCCGCAAAACTTCCGTTGACCGGCAAGACAAAACACCACGGATGGTTTAGCAACCCGAAATAGCATGAGCGAAAAAAGAATAGTTTGATTGACACACGTGGCGAAGAAGAGAAAAAATGGCTTACACGCACGATGGAAATCAGGGGGGAGGGAGCCTCAATCGCCTACGGGGGAGAAGACGACGGAGGATTGAGACTTGTTAAGGCATCGATGAGCTGGGCCGTGAGAAATTACTGTACGTACTTACTCACAGCTCGCCGACAGTTCACTGCGACACCATCCCCGAGTGAGTGCCGCCACTCCGACCTCCGCATCATTTATTAACTGCAACAGAAGGACCCAACGGTCAGAGACGCGAGCCACATACTGTTGCCGATCATTCTTTAAGTTGCGCAAATCCGGCTTGAGGTGGGTCAATCTCCATGACGAACACAGTATAGAAAACCCGGAGCAAATTGGACCCTATCATGATGCTCCAGAGCGTTGGCCTAGACGGAGAGAGGGGTTGAGTAGTTAGTACGCCATGCGGTTCAAAGATCTCACGATAGTTATGAGCTACGACTCCGCTGAAACAGTCGGGCGAGCTATGTCACTGGTCCCAGGTTAAGAGGATATCAGCGGGGCCAAAGGTACTCTGTTCGGAACCCCAATCAGAACTTACATGTGTACCAACCACCCCGTAAAGCTTTGCCGCCATGGGCCCTCTGCAGGGTCAAAACTCGATCTGGATCACCAAGGACGTAGTTGGCACCAGTGTCGATGATCGAGAGTACACGTCTCAGGAGTCAGGACAGGGCTGCCATTGACACGAATATCATCCACCATTACCTGCCAGAATCCCTGAGAGGTACAGTTAGTATCCGTCTGCGACTGCTACACAATATTATTACATTCCAGCTCACCTTGATTTGTACATCGATAAAGGTGATGTCTCCTTTGTACAGCTCTTCATTTATTAGACGAGAAAGCTAGTCCCAACAAACCATCCAAAGGAAAGTGAGACTTGTCCATGTTAGCTGAGTATGTTGCGGTAACACCAATGGTCTGCTCGTCGGCCTACTTGGTGGTCAGAAATCATCACGTTTATGATCGACAAGAGAGAATGTACAGTGAAGCCCGCAACGGTTACGTTATCAATGTATTGATTACCTTGAATATTGCGCCATCTGAAATTTTGAGTTGAAATGGCGATCCAAGTCCTCAGCAGTTTCAGACGAAGCAGGTCCCAGAGGTGATCATGGCTTTGGCAGATCAAATCACCTGTAGACGCTGGAACGAAGAGATCGCTGGGTCGGATTGAACAAGGGAGTTGGTCTCGACAGGAAATCCTTACCTAAAACCGGTGTCAACCTGGACTGTGATGAAGATTAGCATACGTGTATGGCAGAGAATGCACGGAGAACCTACTAGTGAAGACTTTGGGAGTGCCAATCGAAATAGTGCCATACCAATCATCATTGGGACCGGTGGCCAGTCAATCCCAGCCTCAACGCATTTCCAATTTTGGGACCCACTCTGTTCCAAAGCAGAAGGGTGGGTCGTTCCCATATTCCTCTCATAATTTTCGAAGGATGGTTTGCTAGAATGACGCATGAAGACACCCACTAAGTGAAACGATTCATGACACGTACGCCTCAGTGTATGATGCGGCGCGGGACTTGAGTCCATCAATATTGACGCCACCGTTGGAGTTCAGAGACGGAGTGTTTGGTGAGCGGTATAGGGATCCCATTGCTTTTTCCGCGGGGTCTGGGTATTGAAGCGGTTGATGATGACCAAGACACCTATGAAGCGTATTGAAAAGCAAATGAGTATAAGTTCTGATGAGGAATGACGGCGGTATATCCGCCTTAAATGTAGCTGACTTCCAACCAAGCCAACGATCTATACATCATGGATGAGCTATGATATACCTGAAACTGATTGTGAACTTCATCAGGCAATAGTTGGGACAGATCTAGAATTCTAGAGGTACAGGGGGGCATCAAGTAAGATAAGGCAACACTTGATCCAGACGTACCTATTGATCAAGAACACGAAAATGTTCGTAAGCGCTCTTATTAAATGGCGCTTGTTGAATTGAGGTCTGGCAGATTCTAGGCATCATGTAATTCATGTCAAGGAAATGTTTAGGAAAGTTACACGTTGGATAATCTCCCATCTCTCTTGAACGTCTCTCTATTTTTGCTCGTATCTCGCCTGCTTCCCCATCCCCTGCTCATGCAGGCGCGGAAGCTTATGTCCAATTCAATTTTATTGACGAATTGGAGAAGGTTACCCGCGATGTATACGCCCCCGACACGTTTCCAGAGTTGTTGTCGAAATGGGCGTCTGCGGACTCGACTGGGTGGCGGTTGCGGCAGCCCCCCACAAGAGCTTTCGCGGGCTCGTACTGTACATCACTTGCCGACGGACGAGCAAACAGGCATGCCCGCCCGAGCGTCTCTCGGGCATATAGACATAAGACTGTGAGCAAAGGCCACGCTGTGTTACCTTGTGTTCGAATACTAGTTCCGAAATTTTGGACATACTGACGCCAACTCAGGGCTGGTGCTGGCCTCGCCGGCGGACACTGGCGAAATCCGTGACCTCACGTACAGCGCGAGCCACTGCATCCCTCTTGACGTTCCTGACGTTCCTGACGATGCTTTCACGACTCTTCAGTGTATAACCCCCTGAGGACCTTGGCAAGTGGGAGAGTTAGGGTTGGGGTTGGGATGATAACTTTTCCCGTGGTAGCACTTTTATGTGTATTCCTCAAATTGTTAGTCTGGATGCGTATAAACAATTTATTTTCTTTCCCTTTTTCTTGTGCTGCATGGTACGACCGCTTATTCGTGTTTCGTTTCTCGGGATGACGCGCCGATGCCTAGGTTGGTGACGAGGGATTCCCTCCCGCGAATCTTCATCTGTTCCAGCACCTCTGAGACCTTGGATACCTCCATCCACCGGGAGTACTCGGGATCCCGGCTTGTAGCCGTCACCGACCCCGACTTGACATCCGACACGGGCACGGGTTCCATAAATCGCGAACGAAGGCGCAAGCCATTGCATTCCCTTGACATTACTGACAAACACCACGGCCTCACGGGTCCTTCGGCGTAGATGATACCGGGGTAGCCCATCTTGGCAAATCCGGATGAGTCCGAGTTGGGAGAACCACCTTCTTTCCCCCACCAAACGCCGCTCCATGCACCACTGGTGGGAGGTTAGGAGGGTGTGATAGATTGGTGATATGTGTGTAGGTGTGGGGGGAGTAGCAGCGGCGACGGTGGTTTCCGGTCTGGACCGGGATTGCGAGGTCGTTGCCTCCATCTCTTCCGATTCGTGGAGGATAGTAGTGAGGAAGGTTAAGCTACGGTTCGTACACCGGGAATCTGAGCATAACGTATGATCGTCACGGATCACTACTGTGGTATTTTTTCGAAGACAGGAAAAAGCGGAGGAAAAATGGAGAGTGAAAGAAGGGTCAAGGTCAACGGCGGATGCTACTCACTCGCACGCGTCGTCGATCTCGGCAGCCCGAGAGTGCGTCGCAGGAGGCGTGCGCACCTTTGACCCTCACAGACATGGCTGCGATCTTGGCGAGGGCGCTAGCGTCCCTAGTTACTAACGTAGGCTCTGTAAACCGCGGAAGCTCGACCTCGAACCAGACCCGAGCGTCTGTGATACGCAGCTCAAAACGTGCTTGACAGGGCGGATGTGTATCGCGGCCGCGTCCAGTCCGCTACTGTTGGCGTGGGTGAACACGTCAAGGAGAGATGTCCATGACACGAAGTCTTCCGAGGGGGAGGAGGAACGCGAAGTGTTCTCCTGGTAGAAGGGAGCATTGGATGAGGTGGAGTTCTTGGAGCTGTTGGACGACTCGGAGCTGGGTAAATTTGCCACAAACTTAGCGGAGGCATGAAGCGTGTGAAAACCTCCACTCATCGATCACGAGCACATCCACTAAGTATGGCTCATCTACAATTCCCCCCGTTTGTTCCCTCAAACTTCAATCGCCTAGATAGAAGCGTGACAATTCAAGCCGACAAAACGGCCTCTTCCTACGGAGTTTTGGATTGGAATGTCCTAATCTTGCAATTTTTGTGTCTTATAATGTACATTCCGAACGAAATACTAATACCTTGGATGAGAGAACAAACCGAACAGGTCGCTTCAAGAAGACGAAGTGGCAGAGAACAGCACAAGAACGACGAACGCAACAAAGCAAGCACTTGAGTGTCTAGTACGCCAATCGCGATACACGATTAGATGTGAATGCAACGAAATGCGTCATCCCAAAATCCAAAGCCAGTGACAATGCTCGACTACTGCAAGTCAACCGTACCAATGCTCGCCGCATCAACTCACTCAACGACGTCTCGCCCGAATCTGAACCTGTATGAAACTGTCCGTCGCCACCCGTTTGTACTGCCCGCGCTTCTGCGAGGCCAGCGGAAGTGCGCCAAAAGGTTGCCGAATCCGAACGAGCAGTCGCAACGCACGCGCCTCTAAATCAAACAAAGGATCCTCGCCAGAGAAGTCCTCATCGAGCAAGAGACTGATCCACGGATGAACGAGAACGAGATGATGCATCCCGAACGAGTTATCTTTGGTTTCGATCCGTACGTTGCCGAGAATCGACGCCATGCCGCAATAAATGTGAAGGCTCGAGTCGGATTCGCGTACCGCGAGACGGGCGAAATCGGTGAGACGGAAGACGAGGCCAGAGAGTCGAAGTCGACCAGATACGAGGAAGAGCGATGGGAGATCAAGAAGTCGTTCATATAGCGCGATGATGATGATTGGAGAGGGATCGGAAAAGGATGATTGCAAATCCAAGACCATGCGATTTATCTTGACAGCCTCTATGGCATGGGGAAGTGACATGTGGAGGCAGAATTTGATCGTATACAGCGAGATCGGAGGGGAGGTAGCTTTTGGTAATGCTAGCCGAGTTTACAGTCCAAGAGAGAAGCGTGACATCATCCGACTGCGTCAGGATGTGCTCGAGGAGGCGAAGGACCGCTCGCTTGCCCTCGCCATATATGACGGGGAGTGAGACGTCAAAGATACCAAATAGTGAGTATGCGATATCTTCCTCCCGAGTCGTTCGGCGCTTCGAGGCGAGGTACAGCTTCTCGCGCACCCTATCCAATCCCGGTTGAAGTGTGGGTTCATAACACTGCGGTACATTCCGAGAAAGTTGGCCCACTCGCGAGAACAGTGGAATCCCATCAACCTGTGCCCTTCTCTACATCGGATAGACCGTCATAAGGTCACTCAGCCATTCTGTTTGCTCTGGGTTCGCCCTGGGGATCTGAACCTGGGGCGGTGGAAATTTGACCACCACACGAAATGCTCCATGCGACGAGGGCAGCTAAACGGCGAAGATGAGGCACATTGAGGTATGCTGGGACATACCTCTCAAGTCCCGAATCGCGAGGGTGCAGTGTGGGTTCATACGCTCCAACTTCCTCTGTTTCGGGGGGAAAGAAGGTGATCATTACAATCATTTGCTTGTGCTCGAGAGGCGACGATGCACAGAAATAGTATTCTGAAAATGATCAATGAGTTACGCTAGTAACTGTGGGCAAGAAAAGATGAACCTACCTCGAATTCTGCGAAGTAGTCGTAGTTGTGGTACACATCCTTTGTATTTGCATACGTCCGAGTCGTTACTAACTTGAAGTCTTGATACCACCAAAGTTTCGACTGCCTCTCATCCCGCCGACACGATGTATGTAAAGTTTGATAGCACACACTCAGGCTTATATAATTGTTCGCGTCTATGAAAATACGAGTCAGTCGCGTCCTTAGTTGTGCAGTGAAATAAACTCTAACGCAGCGTTATCCATCCAAGATCACGGGTAGTTAGACCGAAGTTCATCGAAGAGCAGAAGTTCTTCAAACACAGCAGCTTGCTGTGTTTTATCATAGAGACGACCAGTGACAGTGTCGATAAGTACGCGGGGTATGTCACGGATGGTGTCATCAATGACTTTCGGATGAGTGGAGTCGTGTCAAGATATCGACCTTGAAACTCTGATATCAACAGTACGTAAATTTACATCTTCGTGGGTGCGCGAGTGACCTTGATGCTGGAGACGCACCCAGAACTTGTTTATATGTGTGAAATTGGCCAGTATGAATGCAATAGTCTTGGAGGAACCCTTGGGGTAGGCTGGGGCAGCAAACGGATGACGCGATGCGGTGTGAACTCACCCTGATTCAGTCCCAATAGGCAGGTGATCCCTGCTGAGATAGTGTCGTAAAAAGAGCCCGCGTATGGGATTCTGCTCGTTTCCATCAAGCCCTTCATGATTTCCTTGACGGGTGCGTCAGGGATGGACACGTATACAGAACCGATGGTGATCATGAGGCAACGGCGGGGGACGATGTTTCCGGCGTACCGCACTAGTTCGTAGAGATCTGCGAGGTGATGTCGGGATTGTGTGTTCGTCGTAGAGGTAGTTTCCTAGATGTTTGAGGGCGTCAAAGATGGCCATGTCTTGCAATGTACTTGGTCAGAGGAACTTGACAGAGGTGAACGCGCGTACTTACAGAGTTCATAATATTGCTTCGGTGAGAGTGACGACGTGCGCAGTTTGGTGAGCATGGGACTGCTTCTATCTGGGGTGGAAGTCGTGGTGTGGCCTAGAGATTGGTATGTCGAGAGGAGCGGTGGCATCCGGTCCACAGATGACGCTCGTTCACTTGCCTCCTGAAGCGTCAGCAAGGCAGTAAAGTTGCATTCGACTGATCACTAACCTCGTCGTACTAGATGAACTGATCGTCAGTCGTAAGCATTGTGAGCTCGACCTGTGCCTTATCATGACATGTTTCGGACAAGGACTGAAACGAATTTTACTTCGAGTAAGTTAACATTAGACATTGACTCGACGAGTTTATTCTGGTGTATGTCAGGACGGTAGTCTCAGATGACGACATCAAATATAATCACACGTTTCAGGTATGATGATGGCAAGGGCACCGTCACGGTGACCATGCGCAGCGTGGTTTTTCTCAACCATTTCTGGCACCCGCAGTCGCCACACATCATAGGTTTGATGAGTTGATTCAACTTGGTAGAGACTGTTATGTATATGTCGTCGCAGATTGCTGTCGCCATGAATTTAGTAAAAAAAGTATTCCTGGAGGACACGTCGCTGAGACAGTTAATGTCACCATCGTAAGAGAACAAAAAAATAATTTCCATCGATTCGTCTGGACGAGATAGGGAGCGTACTCAGATCGGAAAGCTTTCGAGGAGGGTACCGTCGAGACTGTTGTAGATTTGGACCCACTCGCGTGCGTACGTGGCGTGGCGGTTGCAATGAATTTGCCAGCATCTGGGAGAATGATCATGAACTTGACCATGTTCCATTACTTCTCCGAGTTCCCCGTGGGAAACGACTCCCATCGACTGAGACGTCGACACAGTGCACATGTGCTTAGTTGGTCGTGCGCTTTGAACTCGTTCGGACTTAGCACACTCCATGAGGGAGCGACGTTTTACAACAGCCTGGCCTCGCTTGAACTCAGGCCGGTTGTCCACTGTCTCGACGTATCCTCCAAGACAACGCTCTCGCAATGGTCTACTATTCACGGCAACAACAATCCATGATGCCATCCACTACTACTAGCATACGATGACGCATGCATAGCGGTCTCTGCCAACTAATCCAACTCATGCTCGGAAAAAATGTCAACAAATTGGACTTGTAATTGACTGCCCCATCCTGTCTGGTCCATGGTCATCGGGCCCAATTCGTCTCGGAAAACTACGATACGGTGGCTGTCACAGGGTGAGACGACGCTCAAGGATATGAGTAGATGCTGTTGGCGCACGATGTTGTTATCCGAGTCCAGCATAGTATCACGGACATGGTCACAGTCTCCATCCCCGTCTGACAGAAGGCCCCGTTCGATGGCCCTGGATTCGGAGGACTTCCAAAGTCGATGCCACGTTTCCGGTCCCCATCTACACCAGGTCTGGCTGTGAACTTCTTCAGTAGGGAAAGCTAAGCGATGGCGTCTGTAGGCCGAAAGGACAACTTCGAACAACTTACCTGTTCCACAGCCTTCTAGCCGTTAGCTAAGATGGAGGCTGCGATGTGTGGTGGAAAGAGACAGGCACCGGGCGGCACGTGGTCTTTGTAGTGAACAGACGATACCGGAGAGGAGTTCCTTCCGCAGCGTTAACATAGAAGATAAGAAATGTATTATCACAAACCTCGTCATAGTTGAACTAATCATCAGCCATGATTGTTGTGGCAAGAACTCGACCTGTACCCTTATGATGACATGCTTGAAACAGGGACAGAAACGAACTTGAACGTTGAACGTTGAACCTCGAGTAAGTCGACATTGCTGTTAAGTGCTTTGTACTTCAGGACAGTGGACGTCCTCTCCGCGATCCGAATCCATCGAGCGAGGTAAGCTGCCCGTCGACATCAATCACATTGCAGGAATTCATGTTATGTCAGTTATGAGAAAGCAAGCCTCGGTGCAGTTCAACGTTCGGCTTCAACTCGGGAGCGTTTGAGTTCCAAAGCGGACAACAGTATCAAAGAATTGGATGCGGGCGAAGGTTGAGGGCTTGTCTCCCGAGGATGGTAGCCTCATTGAGGTCAAATATATCTCCAACCCTCTTGTAACGATGGGAGAGATAGCCTGCGGCATTGTTCAGCGAGGTTGAACGAAGTGGGTGCCCTGCCTCGAAGACTTGTCTCCCGAGGATAACGGCCTCGTTGTCCGTCATATCTCTAAGTTGTTTGTAACGATCGGAGAGATATGTTGCGACGTTGTTCAACAACGTTGAACGATCCAAGTGCCCTGGCGGGCAAAGATCGAGGGCTTGTCTCCCGAGGATGATGGTATCATTAAGGTCCATCATATGTCCAAGCCGATTGTAACGATTGGAGAGACATTGAACGAAACGGGTGCCCTAACGGGTGAAGCTCTAGTGCTTTTCTGAAACAGACGGTGGCTTCCTCGACGAGGTGTGGATGGCGTGGTGGGTATGGGTGGTGAGTGTGACGTGTCAATGTGTCGTCCTTCGTCGTGTCATAGTACGATGGTGGTAGCCGTGGTAGCCCGTGGGTGTGGGAAGCTGCGAGGGTGGACGAGAGTGACACCACGGTAGACATGCTCGCATGTGCGTGTGCGTACAGTGGGCGAGATGGCGAGGATGAGGCGTCATGGTTGCGAGCGTGTGTGACACGCAGGAGGGTGACGACAAGCAGACGCGCTCACGTACACAAGCGGGGGGAGGGGGGGAGGGGGGGAGGGAATATGGGTGACACGTGTAGTCGCGTTGTCGCCGTGTCGTCATCGTGGCATGGCATGGACATAGCGTCGTCGTCGTCACATCTTGCTGCACGCCGTGGCGTCATCACGCAAGGTGGAGCGAGCGAGGCGGCAGGGAAACAAGGGCTGGTGGAAGCGCGTCTGAAAGAGACGTGACGCGTGAAGGTGGATCGGTGTGGAGATCGAGATGGGGACGTGCGTGTACCAGCATGCAGGTCCAAACGAAAGCGAGGTGAGGTGCGAGGACGTGCGATAAGGTGGATGCGTCACGCTTGCGAGAGCGAGTAAGGCGAGGTGACGTGGGCGAGTGTGTGTGCGTCTGTCCGTGCCCGTGTCCGTATGGTGAGCGAGAATGTTAGTGTGCGAGTGACGGCGAGTGTACGTTTGGATGCGAGGGAGAGCGAGGATTGGGTGTACCTGTGTATTCGCATGGCAAGTGAGGCAGGGAGAGGGTAGGTGAAGCGAGGGTATGCGAAGCTGAGGGCGTAGGTGCATGAATGCCTGCTCCAGCGCAACTGCGAAGGTGAGATTATCTTGCAACCCGTCATTAGGTAAACAAGAAGGCAAGTGGGCGTACCTGTGCGCACACCTGTACATGGCGCTAGGAGGGGCGGGGAGATTCAGAAGTGGTGAGTGAGTCATCGTCGATGGCCGAGACCGTGACCCACAGCATGATACGGCGTCACGTGGGCAGTGGCATATTCTTGTCCGAATCACGTTCTGTGACCACGTGACCCATGTACGTATTTCGCCAGGTGACTATAAGATCACAATCGATCTCCGGTTAACCTTCTTGTCAGGTCACGCATCGAAAATCATGTTGTCCCCACCGACCAGCCCCCAGAGCGACAACGACGACGACGACGACGACGACGCCGCGACAGACAAACCTGAATCTATCACGAATAATGAGCTCCTCCCGGGCCCTATTCTCCCCACCGACCCATTTCCCCCGTCACACTCAGCCTCCATCGCGGACGTTTGCGGTGAGTGTACCGCATCTCTGGATACTTGATTCACTGCTGATTACAAAAAAAAAATAGAACATTTAGAAAACGTCCTCTACGCCGCCACTTCGGGCTGGGGCTTCTTGACGCGTGACTGCACCAAGGTCATCGCGCAATATGTCCTCTCCAACCGCATCACTCTTTCAGATCTCCTCGACGACAACTTCTGGCTCCGCTCTACAACGATCAGGCGCATTCTCTATGACTTGGCGCGACGACATGAACGTCTGGGGATGTTAGGTACGTCGAAATAATCTTATTTTCGATATTGATATTTATTTTTAAGTGCCTCATGTTCCCGAATCGGACGAGAGGATGTTACAAAGCCCGTTTGCTCTATTTGTCGTTCAAACTGTAGGTCTTCCCCCCTTTACCGTCTGATGCAAACTAACTCGTCACAAGCTGCAAGGCGTCGCGTTCACATACCTTTCGCTCATTTGGAAACGTGTGGACAAAATGATCCTCTCGCCGGAACCACCCATATCCACTAATTTTCTCTTTTCCCTGATCCAAAATCCCGCCCACGTCCCCAACATGTCGAGGCAAGTCATATCTCTGAACACAAGGTGGGATGCGCAGTACGGCTACACGTTCTGGCATCTCCCATCGACTGGGCAGACTAGAGACTCCTCCACATTGTTCCTCAATCCGATCGTGCACTACATGTTACATCAAATGCTGGTCAACTCTGATTCCGCATTTTGTATCACTGGTGAAGAGATACGCACCGATCCTCTTGATCCCATGGGATTTATCGCGGCTCATCCCCTGCTCTATGATGTTGGGGAAAAGGTATCATTCGTCTTGTCATGGGTAATATTTCATCAACTTGCAGTCTTCGATGTAATATACTGAAGCTTCCATACTAGATGGTTGTTCAGATGCGGGACCACGGCCTCTCCCAGTACTCGATGGAGAGTAGACTGGTTCTAACACCGAACCGCGTGCGATGTGTCATGCAGGAGCAAACGCTCATATCCGATTTCTTCTACGACGTGGTTCAGAGCAACGACGAACGCTTCAGGTCATTGTGTCAGTTTTTCACGACGGTCGCAAATGGGCATTAGTATTGATCACGACACGGCTATCCGTATATACCATGTTACATTTTCGCCGATGCCTTCTTATGATTTGTTTTGTCGATCACAACAGTCAACTTGCTCTGACTCGGATGTTTTGATTTTATTCGGAGGTTAATATCTGTTGCCGACATATAATGATATTTCACTTCAAATCGACCGACGTATCTCGATGCAACGTTGCCAGAATTGCTTAATGCGATGTTGCCAGATGCACAGCATAAGTTTCCTTACGCGGCACTATTTCTGGCGGTTTGTTTTCAACTGCAAACGAGCCGCTCCACAAGCACTGTGCCTAACCGAGCGCTAGAGCCTTTTCTTCCGATAGGGCCACCTTTCAAGTTCTCAGTCACCCAACTAAGTATGTGCGTGATAAATCGCACAATATTTTCTCACCATTGGGTTGTATCGTTTCAGGGCGCATAAGTACATGCAACGAGAAAATGCGATCCTCAAGCACGAAGTACCAAAGACCGACATTGGAGCGTGACACCATACAGTACATTTCTTGTTTCTTTTTTCCTTGTCACTCAACTAATGATTGCGCGTAGCGCGTCAAACAACTCAATCGGGCATGAGTTTGTGCTAGCGTACGATGAGTCAAAGAAGATGCTGGCAGTTGTGTCATTAGACAAGTTACGTGTTCACTTATACGTTTTCACGTCTGTGTGTTGACCTTATTCCCTGCCAACAGTTCCTACTACACATTTTCGTGTTCGATGACGCGCGTAGGGGATTTCAGGTGTTAGGAAGTACAATCAACCTGCATCCGTGATATGCCGGCGATATGGTGTCCATTCGTCATGCATATTTCGTGAGCGGGAGCAAAGAATTCCTCGTTGATTCACAAGCCTAGGCGATGGTGTTTTCCCTGGTGACGCTTCAGTTCCGGTGCATTCAAGGTTGCTCCTTGCATGGCTCTTTCTGACGTTTGATGGAAACGTGTAGGCCTGCTACGCCAACTCGATAGTGTACCCTACCGCGTGAGCTCGACGCCTGATGCGGCGCTTGCTTGTTGGTTGTACAGGCTCAAGGAACCGACTTGGCGCCGACAGCGCACTGCAGTATTTTTGGCTCAACTGAAGGACTCCCGCTCCACATAGTCCCCCTCAGGGCTGAAAACGGTCCTATCGTCTCGTTGTTGATTAATCGAACCGCAGTATACTATGTCATCTTGCTGGATTTTGAGGTTCATGCGCATGCCGTTCCCATGCGTTGGACTCATCGCACGAAAAGTGACCCAATTTAGCTTTATGGAAAAAGGTTTGCGAGGCTTGTCTGCACGACAGAAGGCAGGAACTACGCCAGCGCACAATTGTCTTATTGACTGCCACGCGGAGGTTTGGCCCACGCTTCCTGGTGTTGCCTGCTCTGCAGGCGAATCGATCTCCTCTCCTCTTCAAGCCTCCGGAGTGTGCGGACGCTCGTAACGCTATGCACCGCATTTTGCGAACATGATTTCTACGTAAGTCTGTCGTTTGGGTGGTATGAATCATTGCTTCAGTCGTACGTGGCATCCAAGCCTCCAAGGTGCGTATTATCGTCGTTGGTGTGAATATTTGTTCGCTCATGTTGCAAATGATAGCCCGTCAAGGATAGGGGAACAGCCTGTCGAAAAGCGTTTCGCATTGAACGATCTCGTCGATACGTCATTTACGGGTTCAGCCATACGGACGACGGGGAGGGGGGTGGATGTCCGAGTCGGTGACACCGACAAAGAATGCCTTGATCGTTGCACTCGGTTCTGAAGGTCAGTAGAGTACGTCCTCTTTGCAGCTCATCCCGACACATCGCTGTAGGTGTACACAGCATCGAAAGATCCGCTCCAGGGACCAGAGGACACGCCCCTCGTTTTGTTCAACGCTGCCAATTACCTGCTGCTCAAATATTTACAACTCCGCCTTAACATGCCGCGCTGCACGTGTCTGGAATCCAGACGCACAGAAAATCCATTTCGCAGGACCCAGACTCGGATGGCCTCACTGAGGCTAGTTTATTTACTTTAGGATGTCGTGGACTCAAGTGACAAGTCCGAGATCGCCAAACAGTAGGTGATGAGTCTCTGCCGTCTTTCTCATATGGAATCTCATGACATTTGCCATTCGTTCCCAGATTTTCCCCAAAGTTCCAAAGTATCATTCAAGATGAGCAGGAGATTATTTTCATTTCGCGGATACATGCGAGGAGGCTGAACATGATTCCATCGTATGAACCAGGTTAGAGCTTGGGAAGCTCGAATAACTCCGTTGCTTCCACACAGGCCAGTCATCGAGTCAAAGGAATTTTACAAGCTATTTCCTGCAGTGAAACGAAAGTTAGATCAGCAGGTCACTCACCGGTCGGCAGGAGTTTCTACACCTGACGAAGATCTAAAAGAGACTGTATCGACTCATGGAAGGTGTTTAAGGCGAATGACAGGGGTGCCATGTCTCGTAAGCAACCTCTGTCCTTGCTTAGTTGGATCATTTGTTTCGTGTTTAGGAATCATGGCTTCGCATCGCGCACATTTGATTTCGACCCTTCTTGCAAATGCGCTTACCTTTGGCTATGCGGAGATCAATTCTGAACCAGGTGACCTGCAGTCATGACGTATTCACTGTGTTACCACTCATGCTCTGAGAATCACTGCAGAACCTGGACGATGACGAGCCAGTCGACCTGCCAGATTCACCTTGCCAGTTGTTCATTGGGGTCGGCAGTGATCAGTCCGCCTCCCGCGAACGCATGCTGGTGATGCTCCGGACGGCTTTGGAGGGCTACGCTTCCCGCCAACACATCACTGAAGACGAATGGATTGCCGGTTTGACCTAACATCTCGAGACCATTGTTGATTTTCGGATCGCCCACATGCGCGAACGACTCGATCAGAACCTAGCCCGATTCCAAACCGTTGGCGGTAGCGGTGGCAATCACGCGAGCATCGTCGAATTGAAACGTCACTTCGAAAGTTCAATCGTGGACTTACGGGGCACCGTCTAGCTGTGTGGATTGACATGCGCAGGATGTCAGTTGCAGTGCGTACTGGGTCGGGCGCATGAAGATGGGCACGACTGCCAATCTGACGGTGTGTGCGCGCACGAGTGCGATTTCTGTTTGGAGATGGAGTCAGCAGAGCATCAGCCGTGTACGATGAGGTGAGTGAGGTTGTGGTTGTGATGCTGTGCATAGTATTGAACATCTCGCGATAGCGCTGTGCATGTGGGCAAGCATATGTAAGCGGTTGCCAAATTGGGTGAAGGTGCTGTCCATCAGACCTTGGTTAATGCTGGTTTTATGTGAAAAACTGTGCAAGATTCCCGGAAGGCATGGATGCCTAAGCGTGTGCGCGGAGGTGCGTCCCTTGCTTCGAAATATTCGTTGGAGTCTCACGGAGAAAAGGTGATTGATTACTCTGACGAGAAACATCTCTGTGCGGCTCCCGTCCACGCTTGTGGGAAGGTGAGACTCTTCCAACTGCCTGGAATGTTGGTACATGTTTATTCTGATGGTATTCTCTCTTGCAGCCATGCGATCTACCCGACCTTCCGCTTGTCGACGGCAATGTATATTCGTGTCCTGGGACACGCCGAATTCCAATGTAGCTTCACCTCATATTTGTGCCCTTCACGAGCTCCGAGTCATTCGCGTTTAAAGCGACATCGACCATGAATACCCATCAATGCGATGCCCAATTTTGTTCTATCCAGTGCCAATTGTGCAAACGTCTTTGTGCTGATCAAGACCACATGCATGGTCTGGACTCAAGCGCGATACATCTATGCGGGTATGTATGATGTTGCCATTGACGTAGAATTATTGCTGACAGGAGTACTACAGACAAGAACCTTTATGTGCTGCCGTTTGTAGTGCCCCAGGAATATGCGAGATCAAACAGCGCCGCATTCCATTGAGGCGACCTTCAGAGGCCGAAACGAAACGTTCCAACATCCCAAAGTATGTCTCTTGATCTCGAACAGCCGTCCTGATGTTGATTCTCTTGCAGTATTCTCAGGGTTCGTCCAAGTTTTCTGTGCTTTGTCGTGTTAATCTTATAGTGTGCCAAAATGACAGTTGCGAAGCGCTTGAAATACATCAAACTAATCCCACCAGGCGCGACGAAGCACAAGGGACCCACAACCATAGCCTGGATAAGAAGGTCAGTCATTTTTGCGAAGCATGGCATGTCCGGCGAATGTTCTGTTCACATATGTCTACCTCGGTCTTTCTAAATGCGAACACTGTGGTCGCTTTTGCACGCTACCTCTCGGTAAGCTGCGGGCATGTGAAGTTGGAATCTGGCCATTCGGGGTGGTTTCACGAATGCGATTGAAAGGTCCCAAGCACACGGCTGGTGGTGGTGGTGCAGCCATACCATCTTACTGCGCCTTACCCCACTTCCATGCACCATTAGATCCGAATATCGCGGCGGGAGCGGCAGGCCCACATCTCAACGCCGGGACATCAGTTTTCGTACAGGAACCCTGTCGTGATGCTTTCCACGTGTACGTCCATTCATCTGCTTGATTAAGCCTGCAACTCAAGTAATTGACTTCGTTTAATTTTGACAGGATCTTTGTCGCTGATCGGTGAGCTCCATTCAGACTACTGGAGGTACATTACTCGCCGCCTTCCAATTTCCCCTGCTCCGATTCCCGATTTGTCGGAGACTGACATCAATCCCTCCGACTGTGGGAGGTTCAACGTCGTGCCCATGCAGAAATCGACAGCATTGTTGAGTGGCAGAGACTGCCAACCTTCGAGGACAGACAACTGCTGCCGTACGTGGATGCCGTGATTCGAGAAACGATGAGATGGCATCCGGTAGCACCTATCGGTGCGTTTCGATATTTACCATCCGTCTCAAGACTCGATTGAGATGTATTCTAGGCATTCCACACGCTTTGTCTGAGGACGATGTATATCGAGGACATCATATCTCACAGGGTAGGATCATTCCCCTTTGAGGCGACTCTCCCTAATCACCCGGTCCAGGCTCCACAGTTGTGGCCAACCTCTGGTCAGGTTATCGGCTTGTCGGGCATGGGAACACGATGTCCATCGGTACTGCGATTTACAGGGCGATCTCGCACAATGAGAAGTATCCGAATCCTGACGTATTCATGCCGGAACGATTCTTGCAGGAGGACGGTAGGTTGAACGAGGACAATCTCACTTGGCTATTTGGGTTTGGACGTCGGGTCTGGTGCATTGCAGGTCGAGGTTTGTTAGATTTATTTGCTTCTTTCTGACGTGGAGGATGCAGTCCAGGGTGGCATATAGCGGATGTGTTGTTGTGGTCTGCGATAGTGTGCATGCTAGCACTTTTCAAATTTAAGAAGACAGAACGTCCAATGATGTGAAGTGGTCAAGTTGGCTGACGTCGTGCGTGACTGCTCTGTTGAAGAAGAGAACGATGCCCTCGCTGACACGCACCTTTTGTTGGCAGACACCCGCTTCCGTTCCCATGCAAATTCGTACCAGGAGACGAAGAGATGGATGGCGAGAAGTTAACATCGGATCGATGCGACCCTTTGACTTGTGACCGTAACCTAGTATCTTCATGTACCTACCTAGTTCTCTTGGCAAAAAAAGGACTCACCCACCTTTGTAGGACGGTGCTGAGAAGCGCAAAGTGACGCCGCCGATCAGTCCCGAGCCTCCCAATCGTCATGCGGTCCTTTAAATTTCAGTAACATCATTGCACGTTTGATGATGCTCTACAAAAGGAAACTTGTGTCAAATGGGGCGCCGTGCAGTGGGAGTGACTCCGGTCGCGCTGGGAACGACGGAAAAGGAGAGGCGCATTACAGTAAGTCGAGCCGTGCCGTTGCGCCGAGCCGGGTAGCATGAGTGAACCGGGGCGTAGTGCGATAGGGGTGTCACTTGCAGAGTCCACGGAACGTAAAGGGGTGCAGGAAAAAGCCGCCCCCTAGCACAGCTCGGAACGGGATCGCGTCGGGACCGGAACGGAAGCCACACGGGTGGACACGCTGTGCAGCGGTGTATGTAAGGATGGAAAAAAAATAGATAAGATGAAGTTACGCTTGTCCAAAAAAAGTTTTCACTAGGCCGATCACATGTCAGTGTGTGAACCTTTGGATCTGGTCACATGACATAACCCAACTTGTCGGACTTTCAAGGAGACTTCAAGGTGTTAACCTCTCTCTACTTTTAGGCTGATGAAATGTCGAACGCCCCTAACGTCGCATGCTACGAAGCGTCCTTAACGCAACTCTCCAACGAGCATGTATGTCGCAATGACATCCTATCCCAACACTTTTTTTTTTTGATTTGTTTGAAATTGATCACAGATCAGTGTGTGAACCTTGGGATCTGATCACATGACGTAGACTAACTGTCAGTGTCAAAGGCTCTTCAAGTTTCTGCCACAGTGCCAACCGCCACACAACTCTTCTCCACCTTAGCTGATCTGACGGAATGTCGAACGTCCCTAACGTCGCACGCTGCGCAACTTCTCTAACGCAGTTCTCGAGCGAGCATTTGCCAATAACATCTCGGAACAAGGCTACAAGGCCGAGCTTACACCCACCCGGCAGCATGGATGCTGCTTTACGTGGTGATCTGGACCCTAACAAGTACAGCAGGCTTACCGGAGCTGCAGACTATATCAAGGCCGTTGACAAATCTTTAAAGACGCTGGTAGGTGTTTATCTACGCCCGCACATGCAATTTATCTTAAATCAATTGCCAGCGACTTACGGCTATCGCATCCCCTCCTCCTGATAGTTTAAGGCGGATGTATGCAGAGGCGTTGTTGAAGAAGAATGCATTAGCTGCATGTATGGCAGACGCTGAGCAGAAGTGCCAGGATTGGGAGGGTGCCTTGCGCCAGATGCTCGGCGACGCAGAAGTCCAAAAGATATCGCAAGTACATTTAGTCGTTGATGCTGATGAAGCCGATACTGCGAGGGGACAGTACATGACCGCCATCACTTGCATGAGGATGCAGGACTTCTGTCTGTCCAAAAGAGGTGGAAGATAGTGTATTGCGATGTTGTCCGACCAATGTGGTGAGTTCAAGTTCATCCTTGGTTACCGGAGGTACGCTGAACTGGTGTCCAGTGATTTTTTTGAGGACTATTTATTTAATTTAAATATCTGTGAAACTAGATCACGACCTTGACGATGCCTGTTTCTGTTTTGCTAGCCATCATTATTTTCTGTAACCTTATTCCTGTAACAACTGGGGAGAGGTCACGAATGTAAAACATTGGTCAACTCGCAGGTGCTTACTACTACTTTCCTAATTATACTCCGTTTCAGGCCTCAGGCCTCTGGTATTACGTTGCGTGCCCACTGAGTTTGAGGTCTGTACTGTGTGACGAAGGATTTGTTGTGTTGCTAAATAATAACGGGGGGTCTGCGCGTCCTCGTCTCGTCCTCGTCTTCTTCCTTGTTCTTTCTCTCGTTCGCCTGTGCACCTTTCCGTCATCTCGACTCCCATCTCACCACTCCTTCCAGTTCCATTTACCACAGGCATGCACCCACTTTCCTTTGCCCTCCGAGTCGCCGCATCTCGACTCCGCTGGGAACGATACCATCGCTGGTTGAGCTTATTCTTGTTCTCTCTGGCGTGTATTCGTGCCAGTGCAGTTCCGTCCGCCGCTCCTACCCCACTCGAGTCAAGCACCATGGACTCGGACAGCGCACACTGGCAGCGGGTGGTGCGAGTCACAAAATCGTGACCATTAGCAATTAGGGTTTTCTTTCTTTTTCACTTCCATTCCGTGGCAGGCTCCTTCACACCGACGCAACGAGTGAGAGGCATCCTAGGGAATGGGAGACCGGATATAATCCGAGTGGCTGTACCGTCGTTCCAATAGCCGAAATCTTAACCAACCTTCGCAGCGACGGCTGCAAGAAAGCATTTGTAAATAAGCATAGCCACAGGGGCTTGAACAAATTCAGAACGTCGGAATGTGAAAAAAAAGTATAGAATGAAATTAGGGTTATATCACGGAGGCATTACTTCACCGTTTGTCACGCAGTGTGTGCACCCGTCCCGCTGATTAGTACCCTCACCCGCAATGTGGATATGGTCAGTGCACGGGAAAGACGCAAGGAACCCATGCATATACCCGTGAGTCTTCTCCTCGCCCTGTACTTTTACTTGTCACGCAGTGTGTGCACTGTGATGAGAGACAGTAATGCAAGGTGATGTTTTCACTCGACCATGACACTGTGTTCAATACATCGATTGCTGTGAAATAACATAACGGTTGCGGGCACGGGTACCATGTGGGTAACTCGCGATTCCGTGGATCATCCTGTACTTAGGTTTTAATTGCCGTTGCTGGATAAACGGGGCATTATTAACGCACCCGAGGGGTGCGTTGCCAAGTCATCGGCAACAGTAACGCATAACAGGGGCTGCGTTGCTAAGCCCGGGGTACCCCGTAACGCACCACCATTACCTCCGACATAACAGACGGCACGTGGCAGGTTGTAACTTGTGACTGTCGCATGCTTCCGATCCGAACTTGTGCAAGTTGCGGTCGCCCCTTCAACGACATTGGCGGTTTCACTCGCCACGAGAAGGGATGTCGCAAAGGCAAGAAGCGACTTGCCAGTGCTCTCTCCAGGGCGAAGGAAGTTTTTCGTAACAAGAGACCCAGAACCAGCGATGCTGGCCAAAGTTCGACTCTTGATGGCCAACATGCGTCTTCCAGCAGGTCTATCCGTGAGGATTCAAACCAACCTCTAGACGATTTATTCCAAGTGAGGAAAGGGATATTTTGCATTTGTTATGCGATTTAAGGAGCGAATCACCTACAGCGAAGGGCGCAATGCTCTGATCATACTCGGGTACGAACTCCAGATACACACCAGGAATGTTTGTCAACCTTCGGTGTATCCCATGCCGCAGAACCCCACGAGGACCAATCCTTGGATGGTTTGCCCCAGGTGAGCAAAAGGGACGTGTCCCCCCGTTATTCGGTTCTGATGGACCAGGTGTTCTCGCAGCAACTACCCACAAATAGTGACGGATCTCCTTCGCTGCAGCCAGGGTCGCAGTGCTGTATTCGTCAACGTCCACGAGAATTTCTTGATGTACTTCCGGAGCGTCTGTTAGCGCTACCTCCTCCCGAGGTATTCTCAAATGCGCAACCGGCTTCATTAACGACCCCAAGCACCTCGTTGCCATCATCCCAGACTGTACCGTCTTCATTCATTAAACAATCCACCCGGTCCCTTTACGCCTCAGTTCGGAAGCTATACAAGACCCAGGTGAACAAATTTGGTCTATTCCGTATATACAGTGGCGATTCACCTCCTCGACACGACCCGGATGATCCGCAATCGGTCGAGAACACGTGTCCTCCAGTCGTCGACCCCAAACCCTGCGAGAATCAGTATCATCCTTATCCTAACGAGGCCTCAATGCGACTTGGAAATTGGTACTGGAATCAGGGAGTCCAAAAATCCAAGGAGGATTTTCGACAACTACTCGAGATCATTGGAGATTCTACCTTTTCTCCCTCCACCATCTCACGGACCCCATGGGCTGCTATTGACGCACAACTTGGACACAATCAATACAATGGTGACACTCCGGAGTGGCTGGGTGAGGACGAGGGTTGGAAACGTTCGTCTGTCACGATATCGGTGCCGTTTCATACGCAGTCAAAGTGTGCGGGAGCGAAAGACTACAAGGTTGAAGACTTTTACCACCGTTCCCTCGTCTCCATCGTGAGGGAAAAGATCACAAATCCCGCTCACTCATCACTCTTCCATTTCGAACCGTATGAGCTACGATGGCATCCACCCCACCGGGACCATGACCTCAAAATCTATAGCGACTTGTTTACGTCTACTGCATTTCTACAGGCACATCGAACGCTTCAAGACGCAGCCCCCGAACCTGGCTGTGATCTGCCTCGTGTCGTCGTGGCACTCATGCTCTGGTCGGACGCAACACACTTAACTGCCTTCGGCGATGCAAAACTCTGGCCACTTTACGTGTTTTTTGGAAATGAGTCAAAGCTTCGAAGATCTCAACCTACCAACAATCTCTGTTCTCATGCTGCATATTTCCAGACGGTAAGTATTGAGTGTCTCTGCTGACCTATAATCTCATTCTTTGTCTAGCTACCGGATGAATTTAAGGATTTCTTGGCAGAACATCTAGGTGATAAAGCAGCGGGTGAAATACTTCGTACGCATTGTCAGCGAGAACTTTTTCACGCACAATGGAAAATTCTCCTTGATGAAGAGTTCGTAGAGGCGTATGAGCACGGAATCGTCATACTTTGTGGTGACGGTGTCACCCGACGCTTTTATCCACGGATATTCACGTATTCCGCTGATTATCCTGAGAAGTCGGTGTCTTCCCTCCATCCTCACCTATCTAAGATCATCGGTTGACATGAATTTCGTCTGAGTAGGGTCTTGATTGCATGCATACGAAACCTTGGGATGTGTCCCTGTCCGCGATGCAAGCTTCCCATGACGTCTGTCCCTGATATGGGTGGCGAGCAAGACATGTCTCAGCGACAAGTATTGGTTCGGATTGCTGACAATCATTTAAAAAACAAAGTCCTGGACGCTCGACACCTAATCTACGAGAAAAATTATGCTGTCAACTCATCAGTTGTTGAAAAGCTCCTCAAAGATGAGTCGCTCATACCCACTCTGGTAGGCGTGGATCAAATAGGGTCTTCATGTATTCGTGCTAACTTGTGCAGAATGCTTTTTCAGAGAAACTTGGCATATTCGGCTTCAATGTTTTCGCCATGCTTGTAGTTGATCTACTACACGAGTTTGAGTTAGGGGTCTGGAAGGCTATCTTGACACATCTCCTACGCATCCTTGATAGCTTGAAAGGTAATAAGTTACGTGAACTGGATCGAAGGAATGTCATCCCCACTTCAATGCTATTTCTGTCATACAGCTGATGTATGGCCTGCTTATAGATATCGCCAGGTTCCCACGTTCGGCCGGGACACGATCCGACGATTTTCGACAAATGTGTCAGAGATGAAGAGATTAGCAGCTCATGATTTTGAAGACCTTCTACAGGTGTGTAATACCATCTGAGTGACTGCTTGAAGGCCTCCGTCTGATTTGAGCCCGACAGTGTTCTCTCCCCGTGTTTGAAGGCTTACTGCCAGATCCACATGATGCCGCCGTGTCAAACCTTCTTTATCTCCTATGTCACTGGCACGGCCTAGCAAAACTCCGAATGCATACCGATGAGACCATTCAAATAATGGATGATGTCACGAAATCTCTTGGCAATGCAATACGTACTTTTCAAGCTGGAACCTCTCCGGCATTTCACACCAAAGAACTCAAGCGTGAGACAGAGGGCCGCCAACGTCGAGAGGCTCGCACTCGATCGCAGCGTGATGTTGCAAGCTCCACTATGACTGTCCCAACACGAAAACCCAAGACGTTCAACCTTCGCACCTACAAGTTACATGCATTGGGTGACTACACAGCTTCAATTAGGATGTTCGGGACAACGGATTCATACTCGACACAGCCAGTGAGTACCTAATGTAAAGCTGAGTATATGAATCGAGTTCTAACTTCTGTTCAAGGGCGAACGGGAACACAGAGTCGGGAAAGGGAGATATTCCCGCACCAGCCGGAAGGGGTTTATTCGTCAACTAACTCAGATCGAACGCCGACAAGTAAGAATACGTCGAATCCGTGAGTCAAAAATTGATGGCTGTCCATCTGAATCCGTGCCGAACGTTCCGGACGAACGATACAACATCGGGAAATCACAGCATAGGCCCATTGACCTTGATCTCTTCGTCGACCAAAACTCAGATAATCCAGCCATAGCGGTATGGTTTACTTAATCCTCCGCTCTGGCCCGACTAATAAAGTGATAGGACTTCATCCCCAAGTTGAGGCGCCACCTTTATCCTCGCATCCGGTCTATTCATCTGGGTGCAGCGGAACCGGGTGCGGATCATGTGCAACCGGGCCTGGACAATAGCTACAACATGTCGAGGGTCAGCTTCAATCAGGTACTATTCAAAGGTAGTCGCATCTACCAGCACAACGTCCTTCGCATCAACTACACCACATACGACCTTGACCGCCGTCAGGACAATTTCAACCCAAATAGCAACCACTGCAACATTATGATGCTCGCTGGAGGGCGCGAAGAAGAATCAGACCCAGCAGTGGTCCCGCATCGCTTCTGCTATGCTCGAATCCTCGGTATCTACCATGCAAATGTCCAATATATTGGTCCTGGGCTCAAGGATTACAACACTAGTCGGCTAGACTTCCTACATGTGCGATGGTACGAATTGGTGCCACATCATGCACGAAACGATACTAGGGTACCACTCGATATGTTACGATTGGTTCCCTTGAACACTGCGAATGCGTTCGACTTCGTGGATCCTGTGGAGGTATTGAGAGGGTGCCATCTGATACCTGCCTTCGCAAAAGGACAATTGCATGCAGACGACACTGCACCGTCATCACACGAGTGGAAATATTACTACATTAACAAGTAAGTAATCGGTCGAGCTCCCTACCCTTTTGTCGCTAAAACAGCGATGCAAAGGTTTGTGGACCGTGATATGTTGATGCGTAATCACTGGGGCCTTGGTGTTGGCCACACCTATTCTCATGTTCGGGACGGTACCGCGCTTCAAGCTGATTCAGAGTCCATGAGAGAGAACCCACAGAGCCTGTATTCCCGGTACTCTACACCAAACAATGTTTCTGGGCCTGCTACTGGCGCATCTCTTATGGACAAACACGCCCCTCTGCATGGGTTCGACGATCTCGACAACGATTTCTCACTGTCCGATCTGGACTGGGAGTCATCGGGAGACAATCTCTGCGGCGATTCGCAAAATGAACCTGGCGGCATCGAATGCGCTACCCTCTCAATTGCTGATCATTCCGTCGAATGTCGTGATCGGCTTCAGGACCTTGACCCTAGTTTCTCACTTGCGGACTTGGAAACTCTTGAATGGGATATATCAGAGGATGAAGATAGTGGCGGATCGGACGATGACTCAGACGCGTGTCATATTTATGAGATGTATGGTTCTGATTTTGGTGGCGGGGAGATGGATTAAAGGGTATGCATAGTATGTGAGTCCCCTGGATTTTGCGTTTGTGTCCCTTTACATTGATTGCACCTTAGTTTACTGGGCGGTTCCATGAGAAGTTGACCCTCTGTGTCAAAGATGACATCGTGTGCATTAGTGATTACCTTGACGCCAATTCCCCCACGACCAAGGCCCGTGCTGGTGTCGTTGCGCATTTACTTGTATATTTCACCCTTTACCACCTTCCAATTTAGTGTTTGCGGCGCGTCGTTGCGTTTCTCCCAACCCTATTTCCGCCTCATTTATCTGTCGTACACGGTGGATAAAGTCTTCTACCAAGGATCAACGATGGTGACGTGCTAGGCTAGTTGAGCATAGATGATGGACGGATAACGCTGCGTTAGAGACTCGTATTTTCATAGACGCGAACAATTATATAAGCCTGAGTGTGTGCTGTCAAACTTTACATACATCGTGTCGGCGGGATGAGAGGCAGTCGAAACTTTGGTGGTATCAAGACTTCAAGTTAGTAACGACTCGGACGTATGCAAATACAAAGGATGTGTACCACAACTACGACT
>JBBPOM010000208.1:0-37543 GCA_038091455.1 Leccinum uliginosum
AGGGCGACATGGTGATACCCTTCATCTTCTCGCTGAGCGCGAGTAAATCTTGATCGTGGCCAACACAATCCTCAACTAAATCGATTTCCATCGGGTTGCATGCAAACGTGACCACTCGTAGGTCACCAGATCCTGAAGCTGAGGCAAATGTGGACCGCAGAATCGGGTGATATTCCACAAGAGAATTCCAAGCCGATCGGAGTTGCTGGATATTTACATCAGGGCCGAGCCTATACGCGAAGACATGGTGAAAACGCTGGCCGAAGCTGCGTTGCCAAGCTGCAACCAGCCATTTCATGCCTTCGGTAGCGACTGAAACAGAAGCAATTTGATCGCGGCGTCTTTCTGGGAATCGTTCCAAGATTGCCTGGAACTCCTCAGTCGGTATCTGTAGCGAGGGTACCTTGTCTTGCGGCACTGGAGTGTCTAGATCGCCGCTAGTGGTCTTGTTGGCCAGTTCCCCGATCGTGAAGCTGGAAACGATGTCTCCAACGCTGATGATCAGACCAGCTTTTTTGCATTTGGCGCTCACGCTGATGGCAGTGATCGAGTCTACGCCAATTGCTACAAGGGACTGGCAAGGCGAAAGATTATCTGCAGGACAGTGGGCCACTGATGCAAGGATATCCAACAGTTCCAGAGGTATATACGGAGCGTTGGTTGGCTGAGAATCCGACATGGAGATGTTGGCTAGCTGAATGCTTGATTCAGAGTGTGCGAGGGTAGCGGCTGGATCGTCGGGATGGAACACCATTTCATTCATTAATACGTCCATGTCAGCCAACGCGCCAGTGACTGCCTTGGCATCCATGGCATCGGTTTGGCAAGCCATCTTGATCAAGAACCCACCCTCCACTTCGTGAAATTCAATGTTAAGTGGATACTAGACAGGCTTAAGTCATTGACTCAGGCAGTGAGCGACACTACTCACCTGGATATGTGCATCAAACTCCTCCGGTTCGCGTAGAGTCCACAGGTGGCTGGGATCATCGGAATGCCAAGGTTGAAATAGGAGAAGGCTAGTCAACAGGCCGTGCAGCTTCAATTCGCTCTGCACAACTCGGAGTGAGACATGTTGCCAAGGCAATGCGCTGACATTGGCGCGATGAATGGACTGAAGTAGATCCCGATTGTTCATGCTTGGAAAGAACTGGACTCGACAAGGTATTGTATTCTGCAATCAAGAAGAAATTAGTGATTTGACCAACTACAGGATCTAATTAAATACTTACAAGCATTGGTCCAACCACATTCTCCGAATCCTCAAATGATCGACCTGAAACAACATGCCCGAAGACAATATCGTTTGAAGAATCCAATGAAGAGAGGTATTTCGCCCATACGGCTTGCGCAAGACATTGCAGGGTGACGGTGTTGTCGCGAACTAGTTGCGCCAATATTTCCCGCTTGATAGAGACCAACCTCGACGCGACGATTGCTTTCGACGAAGCAGACGAGTGGCGAGGTAGGGAGACCGGGTGGTAGTTTTGAAGTCTCTCGATCCAGTATGCGGTTGCGTTGTCCTGCTGGAGTAGCATACGAGGAATGAAGTCAAAGAATTGGGCGGGGTGTGCAACTGCTTGATTTCGATATATATGTTCGATATGGGACAGCAGGATGGGTATGGAGAGACCGTCGTACAGAGCATGATGCATAAAGAGCACGAGATGGAGACCAACAGGCTTGGAACGCAGGATCCGCAAGTGTACTGGCGGTTTGCATAATGTTGATTCATCAGTTGGTTTGAGGCATGAAAAGAGTTCATCGATGGTGTTCTGAAAACTCGCTGATAGGGTCGAGATACATTCCTGCCAGTCGAGATCCACGATGGAATGTCGCGCTTGAACCCAGGATGCGATTTCCGCCACGTAGTGAAACGTGGTCCGGAGAATATCGAAATCGCAGACTGCACGTTCCCATGCGTCTTGAAGGAGTGGTAGGTCGGTATCCGAATCGAGGTCAAGAACAAATGAGTGAAAATACAGATTCCCAGCAGAGGCGACTGTCTTCAAAGCGTTTCGAGCGCAATTATACACAGATACATTGGAATGCATACCTGCGAGATCATACCAGCTTGGAGTGCAGTCGTGGGAAATATTTCAACTTCATCATCGACGGACAGTTTGTATGTCAACGGGTTGAAGCTAGCCTTGATTCTTTCGCGCCGCTTCTGCAGAGAAACGATACCCTCGTCGATCTCCACCTGCGCAGAATGACCACCTGATCTTGCACATAAATTACCGAGTTTCTGTATAGTCAGGTTTCCCATGATATCTATGGCATTGGTCGAATAGCCGTGTTGACGAAGCTCTCTAGACAGGCCAACGGATCGGATAGAATCCAATCCCAAAGAAACAAGTGACGTGTTCTCGTGTAGTTGTTCCGACGAAAGCCCAAAAAAGTCCGATACAATTTCCTTCACTTGTACGAGGCCATCCGCGTCCAAACTTTCGCCAAGATCCTCTTGTGCAGAATCTTGAGGCTGGATCGTGGGTGTGGATAAAACCGGGTTTATGTATTGAACAATTTGGGCCGGTACTGGCACGTGTTTGTTTTCTTTGTTGAGGATGTCGAGGAGTATGGCCTCAAACTGACGAAAAACGTCATCAACCCCCGCCGTCAGAGATTCAGAGTCGTAATAAGCAGCCTGAATGGCAAGAGTACCATGGCCCTTGTTAACTAGAATCTCGACTGAAAGAGGAAACTGGTGGGGCCTTCAAAACCTGACCAAACTTTTCGAGAAATCGTTACTCACATCAGGCTCGGGGAGCTCGCTGCGCGGGATGTCCCATACTTCATATCGAGTATCATCCGCGACTGTAACCGCGAATAAAGTGTCCAATGGAGCTACCCCTGGCGGAAGCCACTTTTGCACCTGCGATAGAGGAAAGTGTTCGAATGCAGCCGCAGCGGAAATATCCGCTTGGACACTTTGCAAAGGATCTTCCGTGCCGAAGTGAACTCTAGTTGGGAGCACATTGAGAATGGGGTATATCGCATGTTCGGCGCCGTCCACAGGAAGCAGCCGACCTGCGCGAACAACCTGTCATAATGTTTGCGTTACAAAGTGACAGTAGTCAAAACGCATAAACAAACCACAAAAGCAACATCATCAGTGTGATAGATGCACTTGGCCAGAGATAGTGCAAATGCGCAGGTCAGCGCAGATTGTATGGTTACTTGATGAGGAGCCAGAAGTTTCCCCAGAGCGGTCAAGGACGTGGTGAGGGACATGGATCTCCGTCGGGTTTGACTTGAAGAAAGTATATTTGGCAAACGATATCTTGGCCGATCAAAACCCGAAAACATCGCAGACCAAAATTGGCGCCCAGCATCTACCTTTGCACTATGCATATACTCCAGAATGGAATCCGGAGAACAGGTAATAGGGTGCGGTCTTTCCAGCAATTCATCTTCAACGAACTTCAGGATGAGTGGCAAAGATACCCCATCAAATAGTGCGTGGTGAATCGAAAATGTCAACCAGTGGGCTCGATCGTCCGGTGTGGAAAAGAGACATAATCGAAACGGAGGAGATATAGACGGTGTGTTATTGATTTGCTTCGCCAGAGATGGCGCGATTTCTGTGTAAAAGAACGTGCAAAATGAGTCTACATCTGCGAAAGGTATTCTCTCTTCAATCCAGGGGAGTTGGGAACTAGAAGGTGCTAGTATGACTTGAACAAGTTGCCTTCCAAAATAAAAGACAGTTCTAGCATACAAAGACTGTCATGAGCAAACGAAGGTCCGAAAAACATACTGACTTGCCTCAGGATGTCAAGTTTCTTCATCGTAACTTCCCAGGCATTACGGATTTGTGGTAATGGGATCCGATCTGAAAGGCTCATGGTAACATGTTGCACGCAAGATGTTCTGAGGCCATCCGAATGATAAAGCACGCCCTCCTGAATGGGAAATGGTGGAAGGACATGTCCAACTTGCATGTGGGGAAAACCTTGCTTTACCACGTGAAGCCATTGTTCAGAGAACAATCTTAAAGCTCGATTAGAAGAGGCTACATCCAGAGGCGGACTCTGTGTTTGAATCAGTTCACCAATAAATTTGATAGATGCGGCTTTCATGATATCCGCGACAGACATGGATACGCGGAAAGTTCGTCTTATGTCCGACGCCAGGGCCACCAGGGACAATGAATCCATGCCATATGCAAAAAGGCTTGTCCTAGAGTCGATAGGTGAGATCTTGACGTGACTTTCGACCAGAGATACGAGGTTCCGTTGGATGCCGGTCAATGATGTGTGATCTTCTGCGTGTGTGTCGGGAACGGCAGTTCCAATAAGCTGCGCAAGGTCGATCTCCATAAAGATGCTAGACAAGACCTTGTTGTCTGCCTTCCCGTTAGGATTCAGGGGAAGCCAGCTGAGACGGATTATGTGTGCAGGCCTCATATAGCTGGCAAGCTCCCGTTCGGAAATTGCTCGAATGTCTTGCAGGTCATTGTTTTCGAAAGAGACGACGTGGGGTTTGGTTGTCCGCCGCAGTGTGATGGAGACAGGGGTATCCCAGGCAACGAAGGTGACCAGCTGTGGCGTGTTCCCATTCCCAATGGAAGGGTGCGCAACGAGTACTGTCCCAGCATCCAACTGCAGCCCAAGTTGGTCAAGAGCAGCGCGTCTAAAGACAGCGGAGATACCCTCTGCTTCGATCCGCACGCCACGTAGTTTGATCTGTGTGTCGATTCGGCCTACGATATACAATGTACCGTCTGGCATCATGCGAACTAAATCGCCGGTGCGATAAGACCATGATCCTGGGCGGGGCCACTCCATAAAGGATTTGGCAGTGAGGTCGGGAAGTTCGTGATACCCTCGTCCAACAAGAGGCCCCGCAACTACAAGTTCACCGACAACACCTCGAGGAAGAATGTTGAGGTTGTCATCAACCACGTATGAAGAGACATTGGCAAATGCCCGACCGATATCCTCTCTTGGGGTGTTTCCATCCATGAACCGTGCACAGCAACCTATGGTGACTTCGCTGGGACTACAACTAGTTGGCTATTGTAAACTTGCGAACTGCGAGGGACAGCTTACCCATAGAAATTGGCGAGTCTGACGAATGGATGGTCGGCCCACTTGTCAAGGATCTGAAGAAAAGAGCCGAATAGTCAACTTCATTGCAATGAGATCCACAAATTGCGACTTACAGAATCACTGATCTTCTCCCCACCACTGCTAATATATCTGAGTTTCATGTCCTCTCCCTTTTGATCGTCCTCGACAGCACACATGGTAGCATCTATCAAGCTAGGCACAAGACCGACATGCGTGATTTCAAGGAGACTGATATACAGGGGCAGGTTCTCCAGAAGCTCTCCCCGCTTCGCAGAAACCAACGTCATCCCCAAAGCCAGTGCAACGAAAACTTCTGCAAGATGAACGTCGAAAGCTATAGCTGAGAGATAGAGGACGGCATTTTGTCACAAACCATAAATTTGTGGAATTTAAGGGGTGACGCACAGGCGACAGCCAAGTATCTTCCCTCGCGAATATTTGCCATCTTGACGTCGGCAGGATAGAAAGCAAGGGATAGGATTGCCTCTGTGAGACCATTGTGTGTTATGAGACATCCTTTGGGATTTCCGGTTGTACCTGCAAATTGAATGAAGCAGCCTGAGAGACTCTCAAAAAATACCTCGAGAGAAATGCGTACCAGAGGTGTACAACATATATGCTATATTTCCTGGAAGCACGAAGTCATCTTCGACTTCGGCATCACTCACGTTGAATATAGTCTCTCGGACCGACGTGTGGCGAATATCAATTGATATATCTCCGAAAACATCGTGTTCGCCTGGCTGAGACGATATGATAACATATTTCGCAGAGGAATTCCTGGTAATGAAGAGTTTCCTTTCGGTGGGTAGTTCTGGATCAATCTGTACGGAACCGTGAGAAAGGAATACACATTCTAAGGAAACTTCACACCGACCGGAACATAGCATCCACCCGCACGTAGAATGCCGAATAGCACCGAATGATACATGAGATCACGGTCCATGCAAACAGCAACTCGATCCTCAGGGGAAAGTCCCCTGGCCAGGAGGAATCGGGCAAAACGATTCGCGGTGTTGTTGAGATCCCTGTAGGACATGCATTCTCGGGTTTGGAGTGCCACCCTATCAGGCGACAGGCTGGGGTACCATTCCACAGCTATCGCGTCCGGATTTGAGGTCAAATGTGAAAGAATATAGTCGGTCGCGAGGCGAGCTGGAGGTATGTGGGAATAAAATTCTAATCGTTTATGTCCTGGAAGGGCTTCGACGACGGAAGCGAGATCGTCGTTCAAACGAAGGGGTGCAACTATCTTCTGTATTGTATTCGTGTGAGCTTGTGACACCACTGCGACTATGTGGCGGAGAAGCATAGAGGCGGTTGAGTTGCAAAATGAATGAGATGGCGAGTAAAGATCTAAGAAACCATTTCCCGTATGGCACAGCAAAGGTTGTCCTGAGAGCAGCGGTGAGGTTGCGGAAGAGGCGTTATTGATAGCTCTAGAAGAGTCCCGGAAGGCTGCAATGAACGGATATTGATCTTCCACCAGTCCCGAGTCTCCAGAGAGTTGGGAGATCGTTGCCAACCGTTGCTTGGCTTGTTTGAGAGCGACATTCGCAAACTCGAGGGAGTTCAGCCACGTTGTGGTTTCATCCCACTGCAAGCGAAACGGGGAAAGTGTGCCGTTCGAACCTTCCAGGGAGAGAAGTACATCAGTGGCCCCACAGTACATGCCGAGCACATTTGCGTAGGCAACCAGAATGAGGGCATCGAGAGTAGCGTTGTCGTCGACATGAACGCGAGTTTGTTCGTCTAAAGTTGTCTGGCAGAAGAGAAAGTGGGGACTGTGATCTCTGTGGCGATTTTCCGAAAGATCTGGAAACTGAATCACTTTGTAATCGTCGAGCAGACCTGTCGAAGACATTATGATGGATGTGAGTTATCAGATAAGTCTGCGACGCGGTTACATCAAAGCCACCCCGGCCCACTTTTAAGTATGTACTTAACTGCGCCCAACCGCCGACGGCAAGCATTACTGGCGATCCACCGTAAATCCTGTGTTCTACGTCACAATCAGGGGTACGCTAAAAGTTGCGAGTGCTTTCGGTGGATCCAGCGACGTTCATTTATTAGACAGACTCGGTCAAGGCTTGGCAGCAGCGCTGTCTCTGAGTACCAAGTAGCATTTATATAGTCATACATGTTCTTCCGAATCTCGCCATAATCAGCTTTCAAGTGCCAAAAAAATCAGCCGTGTTTCTGATTCGCGTTACAGGAACCGCACCGTCCTCAGGCATCAAAACCGCCATCTACTAGTAACAAACATGACCGTCAATCCTTTAGTTCGAGTATACGATGTCATAGGCCTCGGATTTGGACCATCAAACATCGCAATCGCTGGCGCATTCATCGAGAACCAGTTTCGTGTGAGAATTTCTCGTTCGCCTGTGTTTGCTACATTAGTTCCGAGTCTGACGCTCTCACAGTCATCCATTTCAATCGACAGGCTGCTCTTCATCGAGAAACACGACGAATTCAAATGGCATCCAGCAATGCTCCTACCTGGTGCTCAGATGCAGATCAGGCAAGCGATTGTCTGATCTTCCATTCCCCATCATTTTCTGATAGCTGTGGGCTAGCTTTCTTAAAGACCTCGCTACTTTGCGATCTCCTCAGAGCCCACTCACTTTCGTTTCCTACTTGCATTCGCAAAACCGTCTGTTGGATTTCATCAACCGTGGTCGCACCACTCCCACCCGCAAAGAATATTCTGACTATTTGTCCTGGGCCGCCCAATATGTGCAGGACAGAGGCGTCAAAGTTGCTTTCGGAGAAGAAGTCGTCGCGCTTGAAGAAATGGATAGATTTACTATACAAGTGCATTCTCGAGTCCTGTCGACTGGTCAACATTTCATGCGTCTAGCGAGTAGGTTCATGCGCCTGCCTATATACCAGCACTCACAATTTTACTCAGAGAATATCATTATATCGCCAGGCGGTTCACCTCGTATACCGGGCCCCCTTGCAACTACTTGGGATCAAGAGCGCATGATCCATAGCTCGACATATTTGACATCGGTTGTTCCTCTGCTGAATTCACTACAATCGCGTAATCTGGGTGGAAATCCATTGCGCATCGCAGTCATCGGGGCCGGCCAATCTGCTGCGGAAATCGTGATAGACCTCCACTCGCGCCTGACCACAATGCCGATCATCGGAGACAAACCACATACCCTCAACCTAATTATTCGCAAAGGATCCCTAAAACCAAGCGACGACTCACCATTTGTCAACGAGATTTTCAATCCAGAAGGCGAGTGATTAACGCAGTCTGAAGCCTTTTACCGACCAAAGTTTTTAGCCACTAGTGAAATTTTTCGACTATCGTCTCATTCCGCGAGACAGAAAGTTCGTCTTGAATACGCAAGTGCAAATTATGGTGTCATCAATCCTCGTACCATGGAATCGGTGAGAGCGTCATTTTGTTGGGTACTACCCCACCTGACTCACGAAACAAGCTATTCGAGATCCTGTATGATCAAAAGCTTGACGACGGGATATCCAGACGGACCAAACGCACCATGCATCTAACAAAGCCCAAGTTTGCCATTCTGAACCATTTGGAGGTTTTGTCCGCGGAAACCACACGTACAAGTAACGTCGGAGGATCGCAAACAGGACCTGAACCAATAACCTTGATCTTGCAACAAACCTTGACACGCGATATTCATGAAATTGCGTACGATGCAATATTTTGTGCTACTGGGTACGAGAGGAGATCATGGCTCCGCCTCTTGACAAACTCTGGACTCGGAAAATACTTTGGACTCGATGCGACTGCGCAAGGCTCTACTCGTTTGGAGGTAGCAGCCGATCTGCAGAAGGATGTAGTCGGGAGCGATGGGTCCTCGGCTTTCGAAGTCGCCGATGTCAATCATCAGGGGAACTCTCCAGATGCGTCAGTGAGCAGCGGGAGCAACACACCAACCTCTTTGGGCTGGGAATCAAGCTGGCCGGATGAAGGAGAAGAGCCGCCGAAGAAACTCTATATCTCCAGAGCGTATCAGCTTCTTCCCACGGTACATCATGGGCGAGGGAAATTCGAGGCGGGTGTCTATGTGCAAGGACTAGCTGAGGAAACCCATGGGCTGAGTGATACGCTGCTGAGCGTGGTGGGTGTTCGGGCCGGTGAAGTTGTGGACGATCTGTGCGCGCACTTTGCGTCGAACGATCATATCGCGGGTATATCAAGCCCGGCCGCAGATGCAGTGGGCAATTACGCGACGGGTTGAATGAGATGGTCGTTCTTACTAGGATTAACTTAATTCCCACGGCTACCTCTCACCGACGCAGTAAGACATGCGTATCGAAAAGTGTTATTTCTGCTCGACAAGTGTCTACCCCGGGCATGGTAAGGACATGTCTGATGTACTCCAGAGTGGTTTATACAGTCTGTACCAGGCACGGCGTTTGTTCGCAACGACGCCAAAGTCTTTCGTTTTTGCACCTCCAAGTAAGCCTATCGTTCCTCGTGCTCACCATCGTATTCATCTGGTCCTAGATGCCACAAAAATTTCAAGTCAGTTTTAATCGCGGTTTAATTTCCTCTACATCGAGCACTGAAGCAACTAGAATGAAACGCAATCCGCGCAAGGTACGGTGGACGAAAGCTTTCCGGAAGGCAGCTGGCAAGGAGATGACCATTGTGAGCATAACGTTGAGGTCGTGTCTTTTGTTTTGACTGAATATGTGCAGGACTCCACAATCGATTTCGAAAAGCGTAGAAATGTCCCAGTTCGCTATGATCGCAAGCTGGTGCAGACTACGATCAAGGCAATGAAGCGGGTTGGAGAGATCAAGCAACGCCGGGAGCATGCATTCTGGAAGCAAAGGTAGGTCTCCGCCGCTTTCTCGACCACACATCATTCACTGTCGTCTGTCAGAATGGCAGTTGCTCGGGAGAAGCAACGTACATATCGGGCCAAAAAACTGGCTGCAAAGTTGGCATCCGTCAAACTTGTGGAACCAATGGCGATGGAATCCCCATCGAGCGAGAAACGCTTGGAGAAAATCATGGTACCAAGCAAGAGCCGGAGCGCCCTCATAAAGGGGGATGGTCAATCCATGAGTATGGACGTCAACTAGAGTTTACCATGTGTAGTCTAGGGGCTTTTCTCCATATTTGTACTCCTATGACCAAGTTACTAGTATTACGAGTGGGCTGGGCTGAGCAAGCCAGACTCTACCTTTGCCCAGCACACGAGTCCCCGAGTGGGCTAATTACTGCAGCGCCAGCTACCACTACTACTACTCGTGACATGTTCTCTTGCCTTGCTTGAACTTTACCATGTCTTCGTGGTACTCTTCGTGGTTTTCGGGTCTACCTACATTCGATTTCGCCGTTCCATCCAGTATTCAACGACGCTTTCTTTCATTTATCCTGCGGAGAACTCTGGGTCACTTTCTTAAGCCAGGTCAACTTGATCTCCACCAAATCGATTCTCAGCTTGGTTCCGGGACTGTCCAAGTGAAGGATTTGGAACTAGATGGACAGGCAAGTCCACTCGTCTTACTCTGCCGGTTTATATCTCACAGTTTCTCTCAAGGCGATCAATAAGTTACTCGTAGGACTTCCTGTGTCTTTGTATGACGGCTTCATATCCGGCGTCATTGCTCGTATCCCGTTCCCAAACCCCCTCTCCTCTAGTGTCGGTTTCCATGTTCAGTCTCTCAACCTCACGTTTCAAATAGCACCGGAACATCCTACGTCACACCCTCTGCCGTCCTATCATGACAATTCCAACCTTACCGATTCAGTGGTTTCCGTTGCCGAGACTTTCATCCATGATGAACTTACGCCACGGGAGGAGGCCACCCTACGGCAAACCATCCGGTCTCCAGATGGCTCGTTCCCTCTTGTGGATGAAAGTGAAAACTTGCCTGGGGGGTTCAAGTCATTCGGATACGATTTCCATGCTGAAGAAGAACACAAACCGCCCCGAGGGGAAGATGATCCTGCCGGAGTGTCAGTGTTTGCTACTCTCATTGAGCGGCTGCTCGCCAAGTTCGAGTTTTCGGCAGTGGATACGAAGGTCACTGTTATCTATCCTGGACGAGCTAGCTTTACACTCTCCATTTCGGAGATAACGTACCATACCAACTCGGACCAGCGTTTGGAAAGAGACGGAGAACTTCAATCGGCGTCAGAAGGCGGTTACGGTTCTGGTCAAATCCACACAGTGAAAATATCTGGGTTGAAGGTGACTTCGCGAGATTTACGTGTCGTCACTTCCTCTCCAACCGTCTCCCCATCATCTTCTCGAAATTCTTCGCCGCCACACTACAATCCTTCTGCCAATCAGTTATCACGCAACTCGTCGTCGTCTTCTTTGGATGAACCTACTTCGCATATGATGTCACAATCCATTGCTATGCTTCCATCTAGTTCTCCGCCTCTATCATCCACTTCATTCAGTATGTATCAGAGTGCTGTTTCCATAGCACACCTACTCCCCACCGAGGTGGACACAATTCCTACCTCACCTCCGGCTCCACAAATCCATGGCAATCCCGACAACGGTGGGAAACCCCCTCTTCACTCTCGGACATCTGTGCCACGCCGGGACCCTGTTGAAGATGTTCTACTTTCCTTTGGTTCTCAGCCCATAGTATTCTCGCTGAAGACGCCTTCTCGTCGCACACAACCTTCCAAGCACATATTCCAGGCTGGTAACGACTCACCCAAGCAGAATAATTTTGTTCCGGACAAGCATGAGCAAGAGACATTTCAGTTATCTATCAAGGTCGGAACGCTTGCTTGCGCCTTTCTTTCTAATGATTTGCGCGTGCTACTGGATCTCGCGGACACATGTATTTCTGGTCTTCCTCCATCTCCACCTGTCTCACATTGCAAAGTGTCGTCGGAACGCCCTCGTGCTGCGCTATGCTTGGAAGCAAATATTTCTATTCGTGGTATCGTGATGATCGCGCTTCCGGAGTCAGTGAAGAGGGATGCGTTTTCTCTCGATACCTTCTATGAACGACCCCTTGTACCACCAAGGATACCGTGCACCTATCTGCGGCTGTTCGTCGACGCTCTTTCCATCTCTTTCCGCTTTTCTACACCTATGCCCGACCCATCTGTGTCTAGCACACCGCAAGCTTCATTCCCCCCCGCGAATCAGTCAACTTCTGCGAAGATGGTCGTTTCCGATGTGTCACTGTTTGCCTTCCATGCAGTTTCTTCCTTGGAGGATTCACAGGTTGCAGCGCCAATACTGATAGTTGATCATTACTTACCCACGTTACACGTTGCTTGCCACTATCGTCCTTCGCACACCTCGGAGAAGCCAGAGAACATCAAACTTCCTGAGTTCGAAGTAGTCGACTGGACCCAGTCCAAGTTCAAGAGCGGTTCAGCGAAGCTGTCAACATGGCGTTTAAGAAATCGTGTAGCATCTGGGAAGACAGACATATCATGCACTCCTTCGAAGCCTAGTAATCTGCCAAGTTCCCCGAATCCCTTCATCCACAGCCCCTCATTCGAAGTGGAGGATAAATTTACCTTGCCTCCTGCAATCGAGGTTTCTGGTCAGCTAGCAGCGCCCTTCCCGCCCAAAGAAAATTTATGTTCCATGGATCTCAAGATGGCGCCAATTCATCTGTTCTTCGATCTTGACATGATTTTCAAGGACAACATACTTCTCCACTTTGTCGAGGACGTCGCCTCTGCTACAATCTTCATGCCAGGGAAGGAAATGGGCACGGAAAGGAGCCAGGATTCTTGTCGACATGGTCCTGCAGATTCGAGTGAGGACGACTTGGATGTGGAAAAGGATATTCAATCTCTTCGTGTAAGAGCAAGAGAAGAAACAAAGAGACTGGAAGCAATCGTTTTAGGAGACCTCAATCTAGGCACGGGTTATCAGCGCACAGGAACTGCAAGCCCGAAAATTTCCCGCCAGCACCCCAAGCGGAAGGTTGGTAATCTGATTCGTTTTTTTTCGAGTCTTTACTCAAGGCGCTTTAGAAATCAGGACACAGTCAATCTCTCTTCAATCTTTGCCTAACTTGTCCAATGATTCGAATTGAAGTACGCTCTCCACCTCCACCTCCCCAGTTACCTCGGTCTGGTTGTATGTTACTTGATATTCGTGGTTTGCGAATTTCAAACGACCCTCCCACATCCACACCATCTCTCAGGATTTTCGAGGAGACGAAACAGTCACTGCCGCGCTCGAGCAACAGTATACCGAACGTAATTTTGAGCATACACCTGCAGGAAATACTCGCTGCTTACTCCTCCACTGGTGACAATGTGGCTCACGCTATTTTGACGCTTGGTTTCTTGCCAGCTGAGGTTGGGCCTCACACGAGCGCACTTTTGGGTCCAGAAACCGTACCGGGTGTATTGCCCCTCTCTGTTGTGCTAGGAAGGCCATTCAACACGAAAACTTCAACGAGTAGTTCTTCAAGCAAGCTATCGATAACCGTTGACATTCCATTGGTGAACCTTGTCTTGGATAAAGCTGTATTGGATGGACTCCAGTGCTGGGCAGACGACGCGGCTCAGTTGATGGAACGCAGTTTTGCAGCTCCTGACAATGCAACAGAAACCTCCTTGAGTCGTAATCCAAGCTTGATCGGGAGCCGGTATTTCACTCAGACACGGCGCAGTGGAAGTCATAATACTGATATTTCGGAGAAATCCAATCACCGAAGTACCAGTGAAACTGTGGTCAAGCTCAGCATTAGTGAAGGCATGTCTTTCCTTGTTGAGGAAAGGCAAAAACAGCTCATGTCTTTTATATAGTTTTAATCAGGTTGATTGTCCCTAGAAATGGCGAATCTCGTCATGCGCGACCGCTCGACATATCTGCTTCCGACGTGGATGCGTTGATCGAGTTGAAACCGGAAGGGAGGGTGCGTAGTGTGCTATATGCTATGCTATTTTGATTATTCTGATGATGCGACTGGATCAGGAGGAGACAATGGTCAGCGCCGAGATCATGTATCTCCGTATCGCGGACACATCCAGTGGGGGAGAGTATGTACTCCTCGTCCAGAACCCACCGCAAAGCTTTGTGAGTGCGTGATTCCGGTCCTGCGCGCTCATTAACGTCTACGTCACAGTCGTCAGCGCCCAGACCCTCGGTAAAATGCAGGATAGCATCCTTTGTAATTCCTGAAGCGGTCGCCAAAGAATCACGCGTCAAGCTGTCGCTCTGGGGCTTCACAGTACAACCGCCACTTGACAATAGCTTCGGGGCTGATCTAGCTGCATTTACCAAAGCTCCACCAGGGGTGCGTGTTCTGAACTCTTTTTTTGCACTCGATTAAATGTGGCGCTCCAGGTTTTCGAGTCTGTCGTACCATCTGAATGCACTCGGTTGACAGTGGGCGTCGTCGATGTATCGATCCATGCGCGCGCACCAGGCTACCCCGGAGCCATGGCGCTACACCTCGGCGAAGCCGAATTTTCCACAGAATTGGTGGGGAACTCTCCCGAATCCACGTTCGGGCTGAGTATTTCGTCATCACACATCTTTCTGGTGGATTCAATCGAAGACGCAATTGAATCCATCGGGACAAGTCGAAGTTCTCCTGGTCGTGGTGTTGACTTTTGGAAGGTCAGTGTAAGGCCCTCCGCTGATGCCTCACCTGCTGAGTGTAGGTTCAGAATTCTGGCTATGCATTGATTGCCGAAGTTACTCACTCTCAGCTCGCTTTTCGGGCGAATAATGCTATTTCACCACCGGACATCACTGTTCGTAGATTTTTTAGGCCATGCACACTTTTTAACCGCATATTCATCAATAGGTTAACATCAAACGGATTGGCCTCCATATACATCTCTGCGCAGACACCATAAGCTCTCTCACAGGTTTCATCACCAACATAACGCGTCCTCCAACGGATGATGCAGACATCCAGTAAGTCTCTTTAACTAGTAATAAGATCAGCGTGGTTCAAAGATTACATTCAAGTCGTTCTCCTGTCACTTCAAGAACGCCGGAGACTATCATTGGTAAACGTGGACACGACATGACTGGTACTGATGTTACATTTCAACCTTTGCTGTGCGACTAACACCAACATCTAGCTTCTTTGGATGAACATGCCTTTAGCCTTATCCCCGAAGTCGGGAGCACCGCCGACATGATATCAGATGATTTGCCTGCCAACCTGGACTATCTGGATGAGTCTTTCGGGACTGCTGCAGGTCTTAGAGAACTCAGGGACGATGACCTCGAAGATTTTGACATGGAGGAACAAAGTGGTCGCAACACTCCTGTAGTGGGTCAGCTCGGTATCGTGTCGAATGTCGGCGGCGAAACAATCCGCATCTTGAAACCTTTCTCCTTCATTGAGCACCATTTCGACACCATTTCTCCTGATGTCAACCAACATTCGGAGAGGTAGGGGACCAATTATAAAATGCGTGCTTTATTTGACTTCTTTGCAGTCGCAGCGATACTACTCTACGGATAAGGATCCACGACTCAGATGTAGTTCTCTTTTTGCATGACGGGTTCGATTGGCCTCGCACACGGAGAATCATCGAGAAGGAGATCAAGGAGATGCGCAAGAGGCTTGCACGCATCCGACAATTGGTGGCTACAGGCCAGACACAAGAACCAATAGACGAGGCGACAAGCGCAACGCTTTTCAATTCCTTCCATATCGGACTCGAACGAGATTTGGAAAGCATGGATCCCGATGCTCTTATTGCCGCAATCGATGATGAGCTCGATGATTCTGATGAAACAGAGATCCAGAGCTCTTGGCAATCTCTTCACCCCGCATCCCCGGGTAGACCAAGAGTTTTGTCGACGCGTGTGCACGGAAAACGCCTCACTCGTTCTAGAGGACCTTCGATCGAGATCCGATTAGAAGGCCTGAACGCAGAGATCGACAATCACCGTCCAGGTGCAGTATTAGCGTCTCGCACATTGATCTTGGTCAGGGATCTTGAAATTCTTGATCATATCAAGACATCGACATGGAAGAAATTCCTCACCGACATGCGATCTGATTCACGAGGGAATGTCAGGGAGACAGATTCCTGTATGGCACGAGTGGAGTTGTTGAGTGTTCGTCCTTCACCGTCACACCCCGCGGAAGAAGCACGTCTCCGAGTAAGCTTTCGAACATTCACTTCTGGCCTGGCTGACCTCTTTCCTAGGCAAAGATTTTGCCTCTGCGACTGTATGTTGATCAGGATGCTCTCGATTTTTTCAAGAAATTCTTCGCTTTCCAAGATCCAGATAGCCCTTCTGTAGCAGAAGACAGCGGAAATGACGATATTTACTTCCGTATGCCCTTTCTCTGCATCAGTGCCATACCCACTCATGAGTTCCGGGTGCAGAACACGCCGAAGTTTTTCCTGTGGATATCAAGCTTGATTACAAACCTCGACGTGTCGACTATAGAGCATTGCGTGACGGCAGAACGATAGAATTGATGAACTTTTTCCATTTTGATGGGGCAGAGATGACGTTGAGGCACTTAACTTTGCACGGCGTGCGTTACCTCTCAGTAAAGACGACAACCAACTGACGTGACGCTAGATCACTGGATGGCCACGTTTCTTCGACACCCTAAATGATCTCTGGACCCCGGATGTGAAGGCTACACAACTCGTCGACGTTATCTCTGGTGTAGCCCCGATTCGATCTGTAGTCAATGTTGGTTCGGGGGTCGCAGATCTCGTGCTACTGCCTATCGCACAATACAAGAAGGACGGACGCATAGTCCGCGGGATACAGAAAGGTACCAAGGCGTTCGTCCAGTCCACCGCGATGGAGGCTATCAAACTCGGAGCTCGTCTGGCCACTGGTACGCAAGTAATTCTAGAGCAAGCTGAGAACGTATTGGGCGGGCAGTTCAAAGACTCCATCACCGCCGAGGCACTTCAAATACCGTATGAGAACGAGGATGCAGAAGGCTCGGATGAAGATCTGATCAGTCGTTACGCCGCTCAACCTAACAGCCTTAAAGAAGGCGTGCAGTCGGCTTACCACAGTTTGACGAGAAATTTGCACTCTGCCGCTCAAACCATACTTGCAGTACCTATGGAGGTATACGAGAGATCCGGGAACGAGGTGAGGGGATCGGATACCGGGTCCTCCTAGATCTGGACTGACAACAATTCAATCTTTTTCACGCACAGGGAGCAGTCAGGGCTGTCGTTCGTGCAGTTCCGATCGCCGTTTTGAAACCCATGATTGGTGCCTCCGAGGCAGTCAGCAAAACTCTTATGGGACTTCACAATACCCTAGACCCCAACATCCGACTCGAGAACGAAGCAAAGTACAAACACCGTTAATCCATATACACATGCAACTCTGTACCATCTAGCATCATTTCATTGTGTGCATTAATCATCGCTATGTCGTTATCAATTCACTTTGCTCAAACTTGGCACTTGACTGTCGTGACATACACTGTAGCAAGATTCGTGAGTCTGATACATAATATTGAGGCTCTCAGTGTCTCGGTGTAATCACCACATAGTCATCATCGAGTGGGATAGTGACATAGCCTTCCGATAAGAGAGTCTGGAAGGCGCAGCTGAAGAATAAACCTGGCTTTAATCATTTGAATCTCATGTAGGCAATGAAGAACAGACCTGAACTGGGGTTCAGTGCATTCATGTGATGCACACACAGCTTGTGACACGTCTGTGATCAGAATGTGTTGATCTCTATGATGGCGCATGTACTTCATGACGGCCCTTTCAAGTGGTTTCAGGGTAGCATATGGATGATGTCTTTGTGGTGAGAATGTACTGGGAAAGATGGGGTGAGAAGCTGGGGTGATGGAGGTGATGATCTCAGGCAGGTACTGTTCAGAGCTAGAATCAACTTGGCATGCCAGTGCTGGACCATCATCCACAAGTATGAAGGACTCTGTAGGTCCAAAGTCCTCTTCAGAATCATGCTTCTGATACAAGGACATTAGCAACCTCCATTTGCCAGAGTGGCAGTGATAGTAGCTCACCTGAATACACTGCTGAGTGTGAATCACATGCAAAGCATGATGCAGGACTTGATAATAGCTACTGACTGGATGCATGGACTTGATCCACAGCTTCACCCTATCAAAGTGATTCTTGCTCAAGGAGCAAATGACGTCAACATAGGTATCCTCACTTCAAAGTATGAAAATCAATGTAATAGTATATGATATGATATAAAACATACAGGGATTCATAACAAGCCTTTTCTTCCTCCTCTGCCTCTGGAGACTCCCCATGATAATACTTAAGACTGTCCAGAGTCTTCTCAACCTGGATCCTTCCAGTCCCATCTTCAAGGTAGTAGGCTGCCTGTGCTGCCTTTATATCCACACTTACTACATGTGCAACAAGTCTAACCTGTGTATAAATCCCAGTGTTTAGTTTCTCCTCCTCAGTAGATGTACATACTCACATAGGCAACCTGTCTCCCCTCAAGAATTAGATAGGCTGAATTGCCTTCAAAATTATGGGCCAACTTTGAAGAGTTTGCATGATTCTGAGCAGCATGAAGAACCTGGAAAATTGTCATTGGATAAACCATTTCTTTCCATGCATTTTCATTGTCTTCTACCAAGGCAACAGTGGGCTGATCCTCAATGTGATGATTGGACATGGTAGGTTGAAATGGATGGATGGAATCAGCGAGTGTTGCTGGGCAAGCCTTCCAGCTCGTGTTTATCTAATCAACTCTGGTCTTCGCGTCATTCCATGGATCACACTCATGATGTTTTTTTTGTGTTTCGACAGGCTACTTGCCACGAAAACGTAGTTTACCCGCATCTTAGGATAGTAAGAAGTGAGATTCATCAATACCACTATACACGATGCCTTCATCCGACAACACGTCAAAGGCTTCGCTGTGTGACCGTGTTAAACCTGGGTGATAACGTGGTTCACTGCATACCTTATGGCAACGACATCTCCTCCCACCGCACGGGCGATAGCACTAACATGAATGCCTTCTGTATGAGCCGGCTGAGTTTGCATGAAGGCAATTATAGAGCGATGCAACTGTGGCAAATTAGCGTGCTGATCGCCCCTGGGAACCGTCGGTTGCGCCGAATATGCAGTGCTTGGACCAGCACTGTGTTGGTCCGTTCCTCCAGTATTTTGTCCGGATTGTGAAGGCTGAAAGAGTTTGAGGTTGAGATGATATCACAAGGATCGGACTCACTGGACCACGCTCCCATATTAAAGTAACGGTCATGGCATCTAGAAGGTGGAAGTATATCTCGGTGGGTGAATCAATTGGCCGGATAAGATTGGTGTGGATGTATTTTTTGTTGCCAAACATTTTCAGACTCCCAAGAACGCGCACATATGCTCCCTCACTTCAAGAGTTGATAACTGGTCGTATGATACGAGAACAGAAATGAACTTACACGATTCCATTCTTTTCGGCTTCGTCCTCCATGGAAGAATCAATCCAATGGCGGGCTTCGATTCGGCCTGAACCATCGTCAAGCATGTATTGACTGTTCGTTGCCTGTGTTTGTATTGAAGCAATATATGCGACAACGGTGACCTGGGCGACGTAATCAACGAGCTGCACGTCCGCCTATGAAATTCTTCTTACTTGTCCAATCTCTTGGTCATTAAGGACCCAGTCAGCATCCGTGTGCGCTTGGCTAGCTTGAATGAGTTGGTAGATCGTCATGGGGCGCAGTGAATGCGCAGTTTCACTTTTCTAGGTGCGGATGTGAACGAAGTAAGCCTCAAGGGGAAGGAATATCAACATACACGAGCAAATCCGCCTGGGCTAGCCGCACCGCCGTAGGGTGAGCCTGTTGTCATGTAGCCACCACCTGCTGTTCCACCATAGTAATTACTGTCGTTGACTGTGCGATCCATATGAGTGCTGAATCAACTTTCATTTTCTGCGCGACCCACATTGGCTCATTGTGGTGTGTGGAGATGGTTGACGTTGAACGTTGAACGTGCAAGACGCGTTCAAATTATGACGCGAAGCGTCACGGTGTTACATCACGTCACGCGGACAGAGATGTGGTTGTTATGTAAATCACTGGTATGTATGCGTTGCGTTTACAGAAATGAGTGGGGAGTAATGCATAAAATGATACACCTGTAAGTGGTCTTATAGTTGCCCGTGTGCAGCGTTAAGCTTCGCCATTCCCTTTCCAACCCCATCGAGCACCTTCTTCCTTGAATCAGTCACATTCTTGGCAACATTGAGGACGAAGTCGTGCGTGACCTGCCAAGTGGTCGTCAAGAACAAGGATACCTCTCGGAGAAAAAAAGGACACACCTGTCCAGCAGTTACGGGTGCACAGGCTTGCACGAATTCTCGGCGGTGCTCCATGGAACCCTTGACCTCTCCAAGTTTGATCAAGGCCGTCGACATTTCCTTCAACACAGAGCTAGCTTTCGACCGGATATTCTTGAACTGTGACACAAGCTAGCACATGTACGTCCATTAGTGATGTAACCCGTACATTTTAGGTGTTACGACCGACATTACCGAGTTTGTGGACTTTGACCACACCGGGAGATTTGAAGCGCATCGTCTCAATTGTGAGAAGGATGAACGCCTAAATTGAATGCTTTAGCCAAAGCTGCAAAGGCGGCGGCTAAGGAACCAGTTACCTCCTGCATGATCGTGGATGTATGTAGTACCTCCGATGGCGAACAATTCAACTCAAGAGAATTCTTGAAACGAGAGAGCATGGTATCGAAGAACTCAGTGAGTAGAATTGGTGCTTCCGTAATCGGGGGCGCCTCTTCGTCTTTCTTAATGTGAACATTCGCATCACCATTGTGGACCTGGACGTCAACGCCACGCAACGGGAACCCAGTCTTCAGTTCCGTCTGTTTGGAGGCTTCCGCCAGTACCACAGCCGGTGGAGGGCGAACATAGTTGTGATGAGGTTCAAGCCAGTCACCAAGGGCGGTCGCCCATTCGAGCAGTTGCTTTTCGTCGGAGGTTAGCTGAGGCGACATTAAGCATGACACGAAGAATTGGACAGGCGCGCTACTATCACCTCTGCGGTTTCTTTTTCTGTTCTCAAAGCGAGTCTCTCTTGCAAAGGTAATTGCACCTCGGGATCTGAGCTTTTCTTCGGCCGATCACCTACGAGCAACTTCTCCTCAACGATATCATCCAGGTCACTCGCGTGCTGGAATGCACGGATATAGATCTTCAAAAAACACCACAACCATCCTTGCTGAAAGAAATTATCGTTTATCGTTAGACATTTAGAGGTGGCATACACCCGCTTCTGATGCTCACGCCAGTTGATGACCCAAACAACAGACTCTGGTCATTGAAGGACGGCTTACAATGGGGTTGATAGTTGGGAATGATGACGAAATCACGATTGTCGTAATGTGCTATGTTGCCAACTTTGTTAGATGCAATCGTAAGAAACTCAAGAAACTGACCGCGGTCAAACATAAATTTGAGTTCGATGAGTTCCATGTCTATGATATCCGTGTTCAATGGTTCGTGAGTGAGGCGCATGCGAACATGTTCCAATTTGACGACATCCCTCTGAAGGGAGTTCTCCAGTCTGTCCTCAAAATCGATGAAATCCGGAATTTGAGTATACTTCTCCGAAGTGAATGAGCGAACGATGAAGTCCGAGGTCTAGACTGGTTTAAGATAAAGGCACCTTAGCAAGATGGGGAGACCAACCTCCTGAGAGCTTGCCAAGTATATCTGGCTAGACTCCAAGCATTCGGAAGGATATGTCAGATCACCAGTGGCAGCAAGCGAAAACGTCAAAGCGCGCGTGAGGATAAGATGAGATAGGGTGTCGTTCTGAACTTGCTTGACACTCATTTGGTGGTAGTGTTCAAGCGCAAGTGAGGATGCACCTCACTCGAAGGATTAGTAACACAGCAAGCATAGACCAAACGTACTCACCCAGAATGCGATATATCCGAATAAGCATTATGTGCATCTGAAATGACATACGACTCTTAGATGATCCATATTCTAAGATTGCTGCCGCCTGGTAGAGAGCATCCTCCGAATGGTTGAGTATCCAGACCATTACAAAAGCGCTTGCAGCAAGAAGAATCAAGTCGTCGGCGGGTTGCAGCTCGGTCACTGGGAGCTCTTTGCCAAGCGCGAGGCCGTCCAAGTATTCTTGGAGACACTTCAACCCACGAGCGGTCTCAGATTCTACCGTGATTTCCGAATCCAGGAGCATGTAGCGCTCAAGCTTGCGTACGTTTATCAGGCGTTGAAGGTCACCCACGGATGCCTGGATCGGGGCCGAAGATTGAAAAAAGAACTCATCTCCGCGTGATTGCGAATGGTGCTTACGAAGGATGGTCGGTGGTGTGCGAGGAATGCTTTCCATTGGTCAAGGGAAGTGGCCTCCGAATCAAGAAAACTGATCAAGTCCTCGAAGCAACATGCTTTATCACCGAACTGAGTGAAATAGTTCTCCATTAAGCCAACAACCACGTTGTCATCTGGGGACAGACTTCAGCGTCAGCAAGGCTGGTGAAACACTAGATAGTAGAAAACCAACCAGACAAACCGAACTTCTGGGTGCGATGTTCTAATTCGAGCAACGCTAGAGGAGCAGCTCGGTTCTTTGTGCCATCTTGCTCAGCAATCCCCGCAAAGAATGTACGAGCCTTGGAGACATTTTCTAGACATTCGCTCCTTTTCTCTTCAGTGACATCTCCTCCTTGAGATGTGATTGGAGCAAAAGTCGAATCAAGAATGGATATAAATTCTAGCCAGTTACGGTCACTGCATATAAGGTATCAGTCCTGAAATATGAGAAAACACATCACAAACAACAGACCCATTCGAAATCTTTTGTTGCGCACGCTCTCCCTCTTCCTTGAAAAGTTCCCGACCTCGCCAGATCTCCCGACGCGTCTGATCACAGGCGAGACTGGTCGAACAGATCGTCTTCCCAACATCACTTTCTAGTAGTGTGTTTGCTTCGTCATACAACTCTAGTTCCTTCAGGATACTAATGTGGAGGTGAAAACGATCTGCAGTTAGGTAGGACGGGGACGGGGACGAAGTGACAAGTCGATGAGCAAGCTTATAGAGCAGCGTCTTCATACTCGGGCTCGTTGACGGATCGCTGGCCTGAAAATGGGCAATGTGAGTTTGTGACTATTTGAATACATTTTGAGACAAACCTGGAGGATCGCCCCCATCACACTCCAATATAAGTACCGGTCCTCTTGGAATTGTTTGTGCATTCTGGTAGAAACCTATGCCAGAGTTGTTAGGTCGTGATGGGCAGACTCTCGAGAGATATACCTGTTGTGCAGACTTCCAATTCGCAGTGCGTACATGTGCAAAGAATGTCTGAGCGCCGTACTCTTCGTTCAGAGGTTGCTGCTTGTACGCCTCCTCAAACATGTTGACCATGTCTGTAACTTTAAAGAGTGATGTAGGGCGTAGAAACTAGCAAGGGGGACCAGAACGTACTCCTTCCAAGACCCTTGAGGACGTGCATCATGGCAGAAATGGTGGGATCATCCAAGGGTTTGACCGCAAGAACCTCTTCGCATAATGCGAGAGATTCCTCTACTTTTTGGGAGCGAACGAGTGCAAGGGCCTTGAGAGACTAATGAGGAAGACGTGTAAGCTAAAGGTTGACGAGATGCACGCAGGTAGTCAAACGTGCCTTGACTAGTAAGTTGCTGGGGTACTTTTTGAGCAACTTGTTGCAAGAAACGACAGCCGACTTGTTCGAGCCGGTGTCGAGGGCCTCTGCGGTGGAAGTAGTTGGGTAGTTAGCGGTGCAATTTTTGCCAATTGGAAACCAGCCTTTGGAACGAACCATAGATTGGACGGATCTGACGCTCAAGGGTCACTGCAGCAGACATTTCGCGTGGAAGGTGAGCTCGGAAGGACAAGACCTGGGTGGAGATGGTAGTGGAATTGTACTACCTGTGTGGACACACGCGGTGCACACGAATTTTTAACAGCCTAACCGATACTCGCGTTTACACGGCATTTTTCGGGAATTGGCGCGCGGTGATTGACAGACGTGAGCTTTTCGGGTTAGACCCTTTGAATAATACGCGCTCACTGACAACGCACGAAATGTCGCATCAGGCGTTGCTTTCACGGTCGGCCATCTTTTCGATGGGCTTCGTCTCAGCTCACTAACTCGGAAACAGTGGAATTGACCCTCTACTCGGTGTGTTCACAGGGTGCCTGGCTTATTACCTCTCCGAAACAAATCCTCGCACCGCGCTCCCTCCCGATCAACGACTTGGGGCCCTTCTGCAATGGAAATGGGCTAAGCTGCAGAGGGAAATGGAAGGCGAGAAATCGGAATCATAGGGCAAATGAGCGTGAGCGCCACGATGGAACATACATTGTATGCGAGGTTCAACGGACTATGTACAGATAATCGGAAAAATTTATAGTGCGCTCCGGTGTGGCGAATAGCTTGAACACGGTGCTTACCAAAATGGGGTGGTGGTCCGTGCACGACCTACAGAGATATAAAAGCAAGGGTCGGACAAGAGAGATTCTTCATACTTACCTTGATGGCGCACGCCCCTTCAGATACCTGGGTATGCGGGCCGTTGTGATCCTCCATAGCACGGCGACCCTGTCCATTCAGAGGGTGACCGCGGCTTGTATGGGCTTCGGCCTATGCACTGTCTCAATATTTTCCAGTCCCACCACGGCCACTCTGGCTGGGTGGGCCTCTTTTTTTTATGTTCCAGCGCTATGCTAACCCTAACCCTACGGTTTGATGGGTGGTAACTAGGAAATCCATTCTCAAGTAAAATCTATCATTGACTCGCAATAAACTGCCTGAGGCTGCAAGAAATAAAGCTGGACTTTGAGTCATTGCAAGCATATGATTACACCTTATTACTTCAACATCAATGTTCGTAGAGCATCCATTATGCCACGAAAGGTTTGCTGTTCCTCCTCACCAAGTTCCTCCGCTTCATGCCCCTTTGATCTATGAAGTGCAATTCCTACGATAACGCTGCGAGATCCACTTCCGATTGTCATCCAGATCAGAGTAGCAATATGACTCGCATAAAGCGAGTGAAGCGTCTGCATGTGCGCTGACGGTGCGCTTCCAAATATTGTAGTCAGTTGGATGGCAGGAGAGGGGGGAGGGAGGGGTTCTTGTGGACCCGAAGGATTCTGCAGATCTGTAGTCAACGGAATGGATGCCTGGATCTGAACACCAACTTAGTGATCGGTCTCTGGTAAGAAAGGGGCGAACGCACCAAGTTGCCTACTTTGCCCATCTGAGTGACGAGCACAAGGATGCGATCCGCGAACGGCTGAACGACGAGTTCGGTGCGCTGACCACGCACAAGGACAGTCGTCTGCAGAAACTTGGACATGCCTTTGGATGACAAGCAACAATCGACGGAACAGAGAGATCAAACGTGCTGAAGTAACACTAGTACTCCTGATTAATCATTCAAGTTAATATTTCACCCTGCCCTTCCGGGCCAAAAATCGACATTCAACCTACAAAATTCAAACATTCAAACCATACCAAGATTACCTCAATCAATACGTAGTAAATAACATCAAAATAAATGAGAGGAAAGCGTCACTCCAAGTCGCCGGGTATGGATAAGCGCGACGAGATCAGGCATTGCTTCACCCAGGCGACGTCTCCCACCACGACCTTCTTGTCCAGCTTGATGGACCCGAGGATGCTTCGTTCTTTGACAATGATATAGTTAAACTCCAGCATGTAACCAGCAGACACTTGCTTTGTGTCGGTGATCGCCTCGACCTTGGCAGCACCCATACACAAGATAATCCAGGGAACATACCGGCTGGCTTCCTCGGACGCATTCTAGCACACTTGGCATTAGGTCCAGCATTCAAGGTAAATCCGCAAACCTACCTTTTTCGAGGACGGAAGAGGAACCAAGTCCGCACCAATGCACAATACCTTCTTCTGCGAAAACAACTTGATTGGCACACTATTCCCCATGATGTCGGTGAGATGTTCAGTACAATTTCCCCAGTCAAGATCAACGAGCTGCGATATTCGGGCATAGAGTGAGTCGGAATACCCCGCTGGGAGAAGGAATGGTTGCCAGTCCTAACATGCATTCAAGTCAGTGCTCTACGTTGAATGCTGCGACCACGTAAAGCATACCGATGAAATCTTCCCGTCCTTGCTCAGCCAATCGAACGAGATGCAGGGAATCCCCAATGCAAGTGCTAAGAGGAACTTGGGTTTTTGATGTGCATCATCGGACAGAAGGAAGACACGGTCAAGATTTACTTCCGTCTTCCAACGAAAGTCATCTGGCGCCGCGACCCATCGCTTGTTGGACTGACTGTGCTTGCCCTCCATGGTGAACACGTTAGACCAATCTTCAATTACAAGTCCTCCGTGCTGTTTGATAGCGCGCATCGCCTCCTCCTTCATCTGTATGGGTTTCTCGTTCTTAGGACTAATCGTGACCACGAAGCCCGTCTTGGCCAACTCTCGCTGGACTTCGCTGGAGGTCGGATCGATGACCGATTGTCGGGACGGCGTCGCATCAACCAGAGGCTTTGGCCTGACCAGAGGGATGATATCCTCTGCACGGACACCGCGTTCCTTCCACTGACTTTGGATCGTCCGATTCGCAATACGGATGTCACGTAATCGCACATCGTGATTTGTTACGCTGTTCCCGTTGTCAATCTGCAGCGTTAATTTGCCATGAGAGTGAACACGGCTAACATCGCCAACGACAGCCTTGGCGTCGTCCAGCGCGGAAATGACTCTGTCTCCGACCACGAGCTCATGGCGACGCATATTTTTGAGTTCAACCCCGTCTTGCGTCCCATCGTCAAACTTGACCGTATACTTGTTTTGCTGTCCGCGGGAGTGAACGACACCAGAGTAATAGTGTCCGTCTTGTTTCCACAACGCAAAAACTCGTGTAGCCGATTCCGCCGAAGGTCCACGCGTGGATGATACCGCGGAGCGCAGCCTCTTGCCCGAGCGTGTAATAATTGCTGGCGTCTCGGAATGCTTGTTTCGAGTGGAGGTTGAACTTCTCGACATCCCACGGCCTGCATTCACGTCATCGGTACGCCTTCTTTTACGTGACGCTTCGGGCTTGAGAGGAGGTGGTGGCGAGGGCGAATCCTCGTAATCATCCGCTGACTCGGTCTCCTCCTCCTCCTCCTTCTGGGCCCTAGGACGCAGAACTCCCACATCATTGGCGGGTTGGTGTGACAACTCTTCCGAGCTCTCGGTATCTGATTTATGGGAGCGTTTCGTTCCAGCGACAGGCCTAGTCGCAGGAAAGGAACGCGAAGGCGGTAAATGTTGCAATCCTCCTCTGTTCTTTCTGGATGATGATTTGTGAACGGTAGCAACAGGAAGTTGCCTGGAAAAAAGCGCTTGCTCGTCTAGATCCTGCTCTGGGAGTGATGTTGGGATCTCTGTAGGTTCCGTTTTCGAAGCTTTGACTTTTGAATTCTTTCCTTTCGTCGAGGACGAAGATGGGTTTCGAGGTTGTTTCTCAATAGTAGTTGGCAAGACCTACCGGGAGATGTCGGCGTGAGTCAAAGTTCCATGATAATCGAGGCGTCAGGCGAGTCACCTTTTTTGGAATAGCAGTCCTCGTTTTTCTGCCATGCACAGCCATTTCTTCTGCGGGTTCTATGAGCTTCTTCATGGCTCTAGAGGCTTTTACCAACGGAACATCGGCTTCGCTTTCTTCGACCTCAGGGGAATCTGGAACGAAATCTCCGGATCCGTGTTCAGATACTGGACTGAGGGGATGATAGAGTTGCTTGAGCGGGCTCTGCGCCACAGTTCGACAGAGGCTAGGTGTTTGAGTGCTGGACCCAGCTCGAAGGGGTTCAGAGTCGGGGACAATGTCCAGTGCATCACGATCTTGGGCTTCATCGTCTCCCTTCTCTCCTGGACGTTGGCGAGAGCGAGTACTGGCTATCTTGATTTGGTGTGGTGGTGGTCGAGTTGGCGAGGTAACATCGAGGTGTGTCAATTCGTCGACATGGCAAGGTTGTGTCTCTTCCATATGAGAAGGCTGCGTCTCCGCACCCATGGTGACGCACGGAGGGAGTCCCACATCCCCTGCCAGGTGACGCATCTTGGCGACCCGGTACGGATGCGCCATTTTTAACAAGCTCCTGGGATTACTAAAGTCGACGGTCGAAGTGGGAGCAGGACCAATCCAATCAAAGGGAGGAGTGTGCTGTTTACTACTTTGCGGTGGTGAAGTGAGGCTGTCATCTCCGGTTGGGGGCGGTCCGGGTTCAACGAAGCCGTCAGCCTGCACTGGCTCCACAAGCTGAGTGGAGTCTTGGGTAGGATCCGGAGGGTCTGTCAGGTCACGCGCGAGCATCTTATCGAAGGATGAGGAACCGCCGAATTCAAAGTTAGACTCCTTTCTCGTGAATTCGGAAGCGCGATTGTGGAACAAGAACCCGTCGTCATTGAGTTGTGAAGCACCCGAAGATTCACCGGAATTGCTGGGAGTGGCAGCCACGAGAACATGAGGGCGATCATTTGCAGTAATCCTGCTTGCCCTCTTTGCATCATACTTGCGCATAGCGGCCTCGAGGAATCCCTTGTGTTCACTGGCATCTGGGAGCACTACGCTAGGATCTGTGGGTGGATGGATGACCTCCTGAGTCGGCGTCTCCCCCAGTTCGGAGAGTGGCACATCGAACTGCTTTGTTGAAGCGAGATATTGTTTTACTGGATCCTGCGACACAGGACCACCGAATGAGTCTTGGGAAGCGAAGGAGGGAGAGCGGCGGAATTGCCTGTTGCCGACAGGCATAGAACTTGATGGTCGAGAGAGAGGAGGGACTCCAGTAATTGTGGGGGGAGACTGAAAGGATACGGTCCTTGTTCCTAGCGACCGAGGTAATTATCTGAAAGCAAGAATGACGAGACGACGAGAAGAGTGGCTCACCAATTACGTTTGCAACGGATGCCGAGACTGGATTATTCCTATGGTGGTTAAAAAGTTCCGAGCCTGACCCGCGAACCGGGGCATTGGAGTCTGACGAAGGTGGCGAAGTTGCAAGTATTTCCGCCCGCACTTTTTCCTGGAAGTTTTCTCTCTGGGAATCTTCGGCTAGCGCTCCATCGGGGCTGCGAATAAGCGAAGAATACAAATGGTAACGAGGTGTCGCCGGTTGGGCCGGGATTATCCTTGAGTCAAAGGAGAAGTCAATTGCGGCGATGTTGCCGTCGTTTGGCGAGGCTAGACCGCGATCTCGGCCGTGTTCCTGACTTTGGGACGCTAATGCATGCTGTAAGAGCTGAGTCGGCTGGCTCGGAGACACACAAGGACTCGGATCACTGCAAGGTTGGTCGTGGACGTCGTATCAGGCTCGAGGACTTGATTGTGAGGTAAGAAAGACGCGCCTGTCCATGGAATGAGATATCTGATCAACGAGCACTTACACCACAACAACGACTCAAAATCTAGCTCGCTTGGCAGCTCATGAAACTTTTTGGGTTCTTCGATGCGGCCCCAGCAATTTGACATTATTACGTTCTTCAATTGAATTGAACTACAGCACGTGCACAAAATCAACTCACGTGACCTTGACACGCCCATAAGCACGTGTTGGCTGGTTCATTTCATCCTTGTCGTTACCACAGAGGCAGTCGCTCCTTTCAATTTGCGCCGGACGCTTAACGGACCGCACAGAATGCCACGCAGGCGTCGCAGGTCCACGCGGAGCCTTCCTGCCCGCAAGATACCCTCGCGGGCACCCGGCAATCTCGCGAACGACACCGAGAAGCTCATGTCTGGTTCCTTGGGAGACTCAGAAGATCCAGACACAGAGCCAGCGCGCCAACATCACCAATCTCACGCCGATCAGCTACCACCGGTATCTCAGTCAGCGGCTCACCGAGACTATAGCGTGCACGAGATCGACGACGTTCCAGCACCCATCCCAGATACTGGCTTACCGCCCCCATCAACGAATACAACCACCGTCGTTTCGCCCTCAGACTTGGCTTCTCAGACCACTATCGCATCGAAACCTTCCTCGAGTCATTCGCATGCTGCATCGACGTCGACATTCGTGCCATTGCCATACCTGGAGACAGAAAACCTCACGGAGATTGAAGAGGCCGCTGCTCGCTCATCCTCGGTAATTCGTCCGACGCAGACCGCTCAAACTGCTGCAGTCACTACGGCAGGGATCGATCTGCCTGGCCGTAACTCTCAGATGACCACCTCTCATCTGTCTTCTACAGCGATCATTGCACTTGCCGTTGGTGGTGGTCTCACGCTCTTTGTTGTGATCATTCTAGTCAAAGTCCTCAGCCGACCCCACCGACGGAGGACCCCTACTCCTTCTCTACCCATCCTTCATGACGGGACTTTTTCGGACGATAAAGTAGACAGCGAAGGTTCCCCTATCTTCGGGGGGAAGGAATGCTCGTCCCCAACCTTCCAAGGCCGTGATGCGAACGGAAACACAGGGCCATGGAAGTGGACCCAATACAATTCGGGAATCCCCAAACCTGCGCCAACGGTGACGGTGACCCGGTCGAGCTCTCAGGACCAACTAACCAGTCAGGCTACCCAACAAGACAGGCTCGGTGCAATCGACAATAACGCGACACATGCCCAAGGACAGGATCAGGGCCAATACCCATTCATTGGATATGGTAACCCGAATCCCACCTCCAAGAGCTCGGGTCCGCTCCCTTTGCAACCAGTCCAGAACGCAATTACTCGCGCGGTATCGAGGCTCAGCACGGTATCCATGTCCCTCTATCCGAATTCACCTGGCGAGTACTTGCAAGTAGGATCGGATGTTGGTCTCGCGATAGACGGTGTTACGCACAGCGAACCGGCCAATGTCGCGGTACAAAAATACAAGGACAGGACGGCTACATCGCGGAATCGAACGAGCATGACTGCACCTGGTAGTGTCAAGGACGCCGCAGGGCTTAGGCGATCGCAAAGCTTTGCGTATGGTGGAATGGAACCTGGATCACCGCTGGCTGCGTCTCCTAGTAGGGGGCCGTTGAGTGGCGGGCGGGTTCGCATTAGATCAACAAACTACACGCCGGGCTCATATCCTCGGACCTCGGCCGCCGCAGCTAACTATGGTAAACACGATCTCGATCAACACGATGGGATCCACATCGAACAAAATAGGGTACAACGAACAGATTCTCGGCGTGGGAGGGACTTGACCTCGGCGCCAAGGCAGGCCTCGCCGATTCCACCGTCACCACAGCCTACTCTGTATCCTGACGACTCGATGAGCGTGATCGGAGAAGCGAAAAAGGTGACTGTCACAGGACGTGGTCAGAAAAAGCCAATTCCAAAGGCAAGTTTGCAGTGCGATAGTCCACCATCTGATACGGCGGCGCTGGGGAGCTTGATGATGGTGGATTTTGCGGCGTCCAAGTCGACGGCATCGTTGGTCAACATACGCCCGTGTGAGGCTGCGCGAGCGCGGGAGGCACAAGGGGGGGCATGCGGTGCGGAAGTGGGGGCAGGGAAGAGCAACCTAAAAAAGCGAGTAGAAGACAAGCCTCCGCGAGTGCCATCGCCACCGCCGATTCCGTCGTTGGCACAGATGGCATTGCAACACGCGGACCCGGAAGGGTATGGAGACTATCACAGTCCGACATACAGCATCTACGGGTTGTATGGTGGAGAAGGGAAGAGTCGGGTTGCATCGTATGGGTGTTGAGATTTCTTGTAGATTTAATAAATCGATTGATTTGTATAGAATGAGCTTGGCAAACAAGAACCTGTGGACGAGCGGCTGCGGAGGGAGCGCGTGGATTGCTGCGGACCGGGCGTTTACTACTTGACTTGACGTTTTTACTTAGATTGTTTTCTCACCATTATACCCCTTCCTCCTCCTCCTCCTCCTCCCCCCATGTCTCAGTCCCCTCGTCAGGACACACCAAAGTCCTCTCCCGATGAGCAGCTCGACTTCGAGGAGCTCGGCCTCGTCCAACAAGACGCTCCTCCCGTACCTTCCCTCTGCGGCGTCCCTCTGAAATACTTATCGTAAGTCCTCCTCACATATCCTCAGTCCCGCCCGACCAATCGCTCTTCCCACAAGTCTCGTCACCCTCGCCGTGCAAAACTCCCTCCTGACGATAATAATGCACTATTCTCGCGTCTCCATTCCTCCTTCCCAATCATATTCTGCACCAACCGCCGTTCTCCTCAACGAACTCTTAAAAGGCTCCATATCTCTCGCCATTGCCTTCATTCAAATAGACCCATACACATCCGACACCCCACAGCTTAGTCTCACCTGTTGCCGCTTTTGGATCCCGTCCAAAATATGGCTTCGTATACGCAGGTTGGGCAGGGAGGTTTTCAGCCAAGATTGCTGGAAGTTGTCCATACCCGCCATCCTCTATGGTATGTCCATTCTCACTTCACTTTAACGTCCGTTTTCATACCTTGCTCTCCTTGCTTCAAGTGATCCAGAACAACCTCCAATATGTTGCCGCTACCAATCTAGAGGCCGCTACCTTCCAAGTCAGCTACCAAATGAAAATTCTTACGACTGCAGCCTTCTCTGTTCTTCTCCTCCGAAAACAGCTGAGCGCTAGTCAGTGGGTAGCCCTCTTCTTCCTCGCAATCGGAGTAGGCGTCGTACAGATCCAGACTGGGGCCAGCGATTCTTCCAGGACACCCTCTCTCCTGTTCCAGGGCAATTCTATGAACGCTCTCAAGGGTTTCATTGCTGTCGTGGCAGCGTGTTTTACCTCTGGTCTTGCAGGAGTCTATTTTGAAATGGTGCTCAAGAACTCCCAGTCAGACCTCTGGATACGGAACGTTCAGCTCTCAGCCTTTTCACTGCTTCCCGCTCTCGTACCTATCCTCATGACTCAGCGTTCACCATCTGGCCTTATCCAATCCCTCTTCCAAAACTTTGGTGCCTGGGCCTGGGCCACTGTTGCTATCCAGGTCCTGGGAGGTTTGTTGACTGCAATGGTTATCAAATACTCGGATAACATCCTCAAAGGGTTTGCAACGAGTCTCAGTATCGTAATATCGTTCCTAGCATCCGTGGCACTCTTCGACTTCCAAATCACATTCACCTTTATTCTCGGATCTGTCATCGTCCTCATTGCTACCTGGTTGTATAACCAACCCAACCGCACACCAATTTTATCCCGGTTCGGTTACTCGATCGTCAAAGCTTGATAGCATCTGGATGCATCGGATCTTTAATCAGGTTGGCTGGGTTTGGGGCGGGGTGGGGTGGGGTGGGACTTCTTCACCACCACAGTGATAGTATTATGGAGAGGAACTGAACGATTACGACATACCTGTCCGTGTACGCTTCTGGACGTTTTTTTAAATCCTCCTAGATTTGGACTCGATCGTTTGGACTTGGCGCTTCCAGACATCCTCTTTGGGGAGTTTTCGTATATGATAATACTCTGGCCGTAGCAGATGATCGTATTCTGTGTTTCTCCTCCTGCAGCCCCACCGCTTGTGCCTGCCCTAGTCAGTTACGATATAATTAAATGACGAGGGTGTGAACGTGTATACGTTACCCCACAAACACTGTCTCAGTATGTACATACACTTTGGGGTAATTCAGGATACCGCAAAAGGCACTTGTGTATATGAACACAATCACCTATGTAGTGATGGTAATAATTCAACACATTGGGGAATATACATCTATGTACAAGAAGTTGCTCCTGGGTGATAAGTGTGCACGCGACCCTAGTTGCGCGTTTCCAGACCTCTCTTGATAGCTGGGATCGTCATGAGCAAAAAAGGAGTCGAGTGATTGACAGACACGTACCATCACAGGTATCCTTTGCATCTCCGAACAGCATCTTCGTGTTCTGCATGTAAAACATGGGGTTTGGAACGTCCGCTAAAGGAAAGCGATCGTGTCAACTTTGCGTGTATGGCAGGACCGAGTCCGGAAAAAGACACACCATAGCCACTGGACATCCCTCTCTTCATCACGATGACTTGCTTGCTCTTCCACGCATGAAGAACAGGCATTCCCGCTATCGGTGAACCAGGTTCCAGGGAGATGGGATTCACGGTGTCGTTTGCCCCTATGACGAGCGTAACGTCCGTCTCGCCAAAGTCGTCGTTGATCTCATCCATCTCCAAGACGACTGGAGTGGCGAGAGAGTATTGGGTACAGATTTACATCGTCAGACGAGCTTTATCGGAGCAAGGATGGATCTCACTATCATATGGTACCGATGCCTCTGCCAGAAGTACGTTGCATTGACCAGGCATGCGACCCGCCACCGGATGGATGGCGAAGCGTACTTTTATACCTTTTGCACGCAGCATCGAGCAGATTTCCGAGATAGCGTATTGAGCCTTGGCTACGGCCATGCCGTATCCAACAACCTTGATAAAGTAGGTAAGAAGGAGACGAGCAACAGAGAGAACGTCGTACCAGAATGACATTGTCGGCGTTAGTGAGCGCTTCCACTGTATCGTCCACAGTGGTCTTGGTTATTGTGCCTTCGATCTTGGTAGCTTCCGATGGTGCAATGGTGCCAATACCGCCAAACAGAACGTTGGTCAAGGACCTGTTCATGGCAACGCACTACGATTGGTAAGTATGACATGAATGATTCGGAGGTCACTAATATACGAACCATGATGTATGAAAGAATGGAACCGCTGACACCGATCAACGAACCTACGGTAGTAAGGAGCGGGTTGTCCAGCATAAACCCTTCCGCAACAAGTGCGAAGCCCGAATAAGCATTCAGAACAGTAATGACGACAGCTAAATGGATTATCCAGCGAATGAGCTTGATTTGAGAATGATGCTCTGATTAACACCTACGCATATCAGCTCCACCAATAGCCGCTGTCGTGGTAAAGCCTTTGATAAAGCTGAGAATTGTGCTTGCACCCAGGTAACCTGCAGCAACAAGAGGCACCGTTGGCGCGGCGGTGACAAAGGCAGCCATAGTCAGTGCATTGGCACCCAGCAGTCCAACATTAATGAGGTGCCTTCCCGGCATCATTAACGGCCTCGAGCTCATTTTCCCAGCCAATTTAAAGAAAGCTACAACGGAACCTGTAAAGGTGATACCACCAATCACGACTCCAAGGTACGCTGTCACTTGATGAAGGACGGAAAGGTGCGATGGGTCAGCAAGGACACTGGCAATTGAGGTGAACACTGCTGCAAGACCAACGACAGAGTGCAAAGCTGCGACCATTTGCGGAAGTTCGGTGGCCGTGATGCGCCGACCAATGATGGTACCAATTGCCCCGCCAACAGTGGCAACTCCCGCAAATTGTGCCAGGAGTTCTGGAGGGAACCCAACAGCTAATAATGACGCGAGGATTCCTGAGCCCACACCGAGTACACCAAGAGCATTTCCTTGGCGAGCCGTGGCTTGGGAAGCCAATCCAGACAAAGAACCTGCAAACAATTAGTTCCACTGAGAAAACGGGCACTGTGAGACTTACCAATGCAAAGCATACTGCTAGTCAGGTAGCCCGCTTGGACAAGGCCATCCATGCCCGTGCTCGCTGCAGCCAAGAACCCTCCGGTGAATACAACAGCAGGAACTCCATACAACCATGAATATTCAGGGGGATCGGTTGGTCCTAACACATATTATGATTATGCCACAGCTCAAACTTCATCAACCTTATATGCTCACTTTTAAACATGTCAAGCATACGCTTGGTGATAACGAAACCTCCAGCGACGTTCACACTAGCAAGCAGAACTGACAGAGCACCAAGTACTTGAGGAACAGTCCCGGGAAAGTAACCACCGCCCATAACAAACAAACCCCCGATGCCGACCATTCCTGTGGGCTTAGTTAGTGATGCAGAACTCGCTTCGTGTCACATGCTCAACTGACCCGAGATTGCGTTTGTGACCGACATCAACGGTGAGTGTAGAGCTGGAGCCACACCCCAAACAACACGGTATCCCACCAGACCCGCCAACCCAAATGTGAAAAAGTTGCTCATAAAGGCAGCACCTGTGAGCTTCCCAAGAGCGACTGCTGATCCCATTCCCGCAGTGATAGTTGCAACTTCACGAGTGGCCTTCTGCCAAGGAGTGATGGCTTTCGTCTGTACTTCCTCTACCTTGGGAGTCGGAGGAGGTGCTGGAGGGGGTGCCGGACGAGGAACTGGTGGTAATTGTTCACCTTTGTGGACCACGATTGAACCTCTGACCACTTCATCACTCAGGTCAATGGCGTAGTTGTTCCCTTCGCCAATAGACAACAGGAATTTGGTAATGTTGTTCGAGTAGAGAGTCGATGACTGTGTAGGCAGCCGCGAAGGAAGGTCAGTATAACCTGCAAAGTGAATGAGTACTTGATCGATTCCATCGAGTGGTCGCATTACCGATGATAGTGACCCCATCCTTGACAACCAACTCCCCGGGTACCGTAGCCTGACAGTTACCACCTGCTTCGGCTGCTAACTTGATCAGAGAGATGAGTCGTCGGATCAGATCACGCAAATGCAAAACAACATACGTCGACGATAACTGAACCCTGTTTCATTGCTGCAACCATCTGCAGGCGAACATGAGTTCAGATAACTTCACTATTGACAACCTACTGACCTCGTTTGTTATTAGCTTAGGAGCGGGTTTGCCGGGAATAAGCGCAGTTGTGATGACGATGTCGACTTCCTTGCATTGTTCCATGAAAAGTGCCATCTCTGCTTCAATAAATTCCTTGGACATTTCCTTGGCATAACCACCTGCTCCACCACCTTCTTCCTGGATGTTGACTTCAATGAACTCGGCCCCAAGAGACTGGACTTGTTCGCGCGCAGCCGAGCGAGTGTCAAAACCTCGAACAATAGCACCAAGTCGACGTGCCTATCACGATTCGGAGTAAGCTTGGTTTTGCTTGGAAATGTTCCTTCCGTAAGAAAGACTAACCGTTGCAATAGCACTAAGTCCCGCTACTCCAGCACCAATGATAAGAACCTTGCCAGGGGGAACCTTATAGGCGTGTAAGATGAATGAAATCAGTGGATCAAAGGACGCGCATCCACCTTTCTGGAGGATAAATTAGAACCACCAATGATGTGAGGATAGCCACGCACTTACCCAGCAGCCGTGACCTGTCCAGTAAGATATCGACCAAAGTGGTTGGAAGCCTCTAAAACAGCTTTGTATCCGGCGATATTAGCCATAGAACTTATCCGCAGGCATCAGATACGAGGACTAGTAGATGAGATTGTTATGTTCACCTCAAGGCATCGAATGTTTGAGCGCGCGAAATTCGTGGAATCATGTCCATGGCAAATGCATTTACGTTGCGCGAGGCAAGCTTCTCAACAAGCGACTTGTTCTGCGCAGGGTATAAAAAAGAGACAATAGAACTGCCTTCTTTCAAGGCAGAGACCTCCTCATCTTGTGAAGGAGGTCGCACTTTGAGTAATATGTCCGTCTTCTTATAGAGTTCTTCTTTGGAGACCAAGGTAGCTCCGGCCTTGGCGTATTCTCCATCTAAAAACTGTGCGGCCACACCAGCGTGTCTTTCGACCAGAACGCTACTGAACCCTTTCTTCTTCAACAAAGCAACATTCTGAGGTG
>JBBPOM010000209.1:0-37529 GCA_038091455.1 Leccinum uliginosum
AAAGGCTGTAAGTCTCGTATTTGTAGTTTCCGGAAGCATTGCCCACTGGTCGCAGTTGGGCGGTGATCAGAAGTACAAGCGAAGGCTTTACGGGATCAATGCATCGAATGACTCGCTGACCGCTTTCCCTGAACGTATCCATGGCACAAGCATCGTGATTCACACCAAGAAGTACTGGGCGCCACCCATGACGATTCTTGAAGGAAGTCCATTGCTAACACAGGTTTCATCCAAATTCGCATTGATGGTGGTGGAGAGGCTCCGAACCACAGCCTGGCGCCCAATCGTACTGCTAGTCAACACTCTTGCCAAGACAACAACTCTTTTGATGAAGGAATTCGCGGAACGCGCATTGTAGGACGGAGGCAGGGCGCATTCTAAAAGGTGCACGAGACTCGGATAAGTTGACTCGATTATCCATACATAGTGCGAGGAGCCTAAACAGAAATTGACTCATTGCAGAACTGATCTATGACTTGCTGTGACCCTTTTTCAATCGACCCCTGCACCCACGGACTCTAACTTACCTGCATCATGCCTTTTCGCCGGGTTGCATTTTTCCATCATGTAGTAACTGCTGAACGCAAAGTTTCAGGACACTCATTTCCCTTTTCATCTTCCTCCTCCTGGCATGTATGATACGGTAGATTCGGTACTACTACGTGTTGCACGAGAGTGTAACATTGGATCCTGCCAAAGTCAGCATTTAGTCCAATGTGGGTAGAAATTCCAGGGGAATGGCCCGGGTCTTCGGACAAGCGACACAAGCGAAAGGCGCCACTTTCTTCAAATCACGCCCGGGGCCGTTCCTCAGCCTTGTAAGTTAGCGCTCGTCCTGCTTCCATTTCCCTCGCAGCTCACTCCCTGAGGTCCGGAGCGGGCGGTCCCGATTACCGGGTACACGTGTCTGCAAGCTGTTCCCAACTGGCCACCTCGTCTCGTGCCGGAGAGCGCTCTCACCCCCACTGCCTCCCACTCCTCCCAGCGCACGCTCGGAGCGACGTACAATGAACACTGGTGACACCGACTGCACTTCACACGCACAGCGGTCGCTGAGGTCATCTAGCACCCGCGTTAGTGATAGACGTGATCGTCAATTTTCCTGTGGCACTAGCAGCGAGGCAATAACAAGTACATGCCAGCGCACACGACGCCGAGTTATTCATATAGACACCACAAACTTACACGTATACAGCGAAACCACCACCACCACCAAATATATCCCATACTTGACCGCCATTCTCCACGGATCAGAGCGGGACCTGACAGCCAAGTCATCAAACACCCTCCCAGCGAGGGCAATCCCTCGCATCCTAGCATTATCAAAGGTTTCCAGCGCCGGTCGGGCGTCTATCACGAGCTCTGTCTCTGTGCGTGGATGCTTGATCCCATAATAGTCGATCACGTATCGCACCGTTTCGCCCGTGCGCGGACGGCGGACGATCCAGTCGTGGCGGTCGAATGGGTCGGGTAGCCTATATACATGAACGCGTATACACTGGGGAAAGAAGAGAGAACGCGCACGTGAAATATGAGGGAAAGTACCGCCTTCCGAATTGGTAAAAGCGCGCCTTGTGCGAGAGATGTCCGTGGATGCCTGCGAATGCTGCCAGCTCGAGCTTGGCTGCTTCGTCGTCTCTAGTAATGAAAAGTGTGAAAAGTGTGAGTCAATGACATATGTATGTACTGCATGACGATGTTCATACCCTCCGTGGAAGCGCGATTCCCATCGCAGAACCTCCTTCCAAGTGTCCTCGTTCAACTTATTGTGAATGTGGAGCATAGGTTCGATCCGCTTCTCAGGGAAACTGAACCCCTTCCGGGTCAAGGCGTTGTAAAACTGCTGAGGTGAGGGATACTCCCAGTTCTCCTGGGCTAATGGAATCGCGTGAGTCAATCAGTCACGTCGGGAGGTCCGAAACCCAAAGTCGAGACTCACTGTTGGTCTGATGACCGTACGTCGATTCTGGAGTGCGCGGGATGCCCGAGAGCACTCTCGTCTTGGGAAGGTAGCCAATCTGACCGGGTGCAGATTCTTGGCTTTCGACTGGCATATTATTGCGAGGGTTGATGGGCAATATATTGTTCGAGACCGGACATCTTGCAGGAGGGCTAGACGACAAGGGCTGAGTTGAGGAACTCATAGGACATCGAGCCATTGGAAGGGCGTCGACGGAGACCATCGCAGGGGTGATTGGGCGACTGAGCAGTTGTGATCTGGGTTATGCGGTTTGCAGCCCAAAGTGTGAGCGACTAATCAATTAATCACTGGGTCAGTTGGAATCGAGGAAGCGATGGCCTAATAGCGCAGGAGGGTCAGCGCAGTTATTTACATAACATCTTGGTTAGTTAGGTCCGTGCCGTAGTGGAATGTACCTCATCATAGTAATCGCTAGGGAGGCGAGAAGGATCCGAGAAAAGCTTTTGTGAACAAAATTCATCCTGTCTGTTGTGTTATCCCCTTATGTTCAGTCTGGTTCTCCTTACAGAAGGGTGCATATGACGAAATCACGGCAGATTTTACCCCAAAGATGCAGGAACATTTGATCTGTCAGGGAAATCTTGGGGAAGTCTGTGAAAAAGAGGACTCGTAACCCTTGACCGAGTTTGAATGAATTCCACGACTTGAAGTACCGAAAGACTTTGGATCCGTCCAATGACAAAATACTTCCTGTCACTGGCAGTATTTATCAGACCCCGAGAGTTGAACGTTGAACGATGAGTACTCTGAGTAACTGGATAGAATTAAAGTTTACTACTTACCATGCAAGAATTAAGTTCGGTGAGACAACGTTGCGAGGTGTTTGATGCGCCATAAGTGACCCACGGTGAATGAACGTTGCAATAACTTGAATGGTCTGCATCGATTTGCCTCATGTCAGAGCTTCTCCCGTCCGTTCACGTGCCTGACTGTTCTAGAACCTGGACTGCGGCGGGCTCTGTCACATAAGTTTCCCTTCACCTGGGCAAGTGCATGCCGCATCTGGAATGGAACGACCGGGGCCAGTGACTGAGTGAATGTAATAACTCGGTCGGGCGGTGCTCGCCATTCCCGATTTGCCTAATGTAATGTTACATAATAGAGTCCAGAAGGTTTCCCCGTTTCCTGGTCTTGATTCCCAAAGGAGTTCGGAGACTTGATAAAGTACGATTTGATAAGACATTGAAAGCTCAGAAATTTGTAGATTCGCGGGGCGAACCTCAGGCCTCATTCCTGTTGGAGCGCATGATCGATTGATCATCGATCATCTGAGGAGTTCTTGGTAATCTCAAACGGATCACAGGATCGAGACGAAAGAGATCATGGTTGGGTTGAGTCAGTCTTGGCCCAGTACTGTTGTGTTGTTCAAAGACATGATCAAATTTAGTAATGTGACTTACTAGTCCTGTCCAGTTTGCTGGGAAAATGCCGTACAGATATGCACGTTTTCTCTGATACTACCGAGGTCGTCTGCCAATGTATGCGCACGACACAAGACGAATGTTCCGTCTCGAACGACAACATGATAACTTGCTTGCAGAATATCGACCAAGATATCAGATCAGACCGGATCACCACTTCAAAACGCGATCATCATTGCGCTTCCGCCTCACTTAAGAAGCGAAGATACGATAAAAAAAAACCGCTCCACGAAGTCAAGCTGAGCATACTATGATGGTCAATGATGATTACTTGAAGATGATGCCCACGCACTCTGTTTCAAGTTCGTCAAGCTCGCCCTTCAGGCTTCCGCCCCCAACGCTCGCTGCCCTCTGGGCCATGCTCGGGTTTGCTCGTCTCCGATCCCGTGTCTTCCGCATACCTCTCCTTCCCGCCATACCTCAGCTTTGCGTCCGGGTCGTTCGGCACCTCATACGGCTCGTCCTTGCTAACGGTCCGATACTCAGCTGTCCCCGCGCCCGCCCTGCTCCACGGCCCGGAAGGCGGCTCGTATGCGCTCTGTGCCGCATCTGAGGCCGCATCGACCTTGTAGATGGAGTTGTCTGGTGGAGGTGTCTCATCTCTGTCCACGAAATAGTTCTCTGCGCTGTGCGAGATGGGCTTTGGAGGGTCGGGTTGTCGTCGGATTATGCTACTTCCGTGGATGGTGCGGGGAAGAAGCCTGGAACCTGTGCCGATTGGGTGAACTGCGGAAAGTCGATACAGCATGGTTGTGGTTGACAACATCATGGGATGCGGACGGAAGTAAGGATGGAATGGAACATTACTCAGCACTGACATCATACCAAATCAAATGTAGGTCGTATTGTACATACGGTTACTCGGCGGCCTTCTTCTTCTTATCCTCCACTATCTCCACGTTTGCTGAAGGGATGCCTTTGAAAATACCCGTATTGTTCCCGATCAGCTCCAGAACATCATCAGACACATCCCCTTGAACAACGATCTCGTCTTGCCCTTGCACATTCTTCGTAACGGATGAACCCGTGGCGAATTTCTGGGCCAAGAACTTGGCTGCCTTCTTCAACTCAATGTCTATCACACACGATGTCGCCCGTCAGTGTCGTCGTAAAAGCGTGTGCAAAAAGACACCCACCAAACGCCTCAAGGCCGTGGATAGCCGTGACAAACTTGCGCTTGTTTCGCTCAATGCGCTTGATCGTGACTTGCGAAGACTGTCGATGCGACGATCAACTACTCGACCGAAATCGCGTTGAATATAAACACACCATCTTCTTCTTGAGGGCAGCGTCTGCCTTGGCCTCTGCTTTTGCTTCTTTCTTTGCAGTGTCCTGTTCGAGCTTGGCCTGAGCCTCCAGGCTGAGCGTGCCAAGTTTCGACTGAAGAGCCTCTGATCGGTGCGATCGTCAGCTGCTCTACGATTCAAAGGAGAACTGGAAGTCTCCCACCTTCCGAGTAGTACTTTTCATAGAGCTGAGGGTGTGCCGCATGCAACCATTCCTTGCACCGAGTCAAGCTCGATCCGAATTCACAGAACTCTGGTGGAAACGAGCAAACTGGGTCGAGAAAGGGAAATAAATGTATTCAGACGAGAAATGTTGGAGAGAGATGTCGTACTCTCGCAGTAGAGTACCTGCAATGGCTGGACAGGCTCTGCTTCTTGTTGGTCAAGCGAAGACATGGATCATTTCACCAGCACGTGACTTTTCTTTAGTACTTACTACTTAGACAAACAATCCTCAGGTAACCTGGCGCGAACGCCGAAGAGCAGCAACTACGCTCGTATGTCAATAGGTTTCTTTGTGAGTACTTTCTGTCGCTTCTCTAACAGTGAATATTACTATTGTGCGGTAATCGACCGCCACAGGATCCCTAACTGTTTAGTGGTAACAGTGATGTGATTGATGTTCGTACGATCGACTCGGAATGTGGAAGAAAACGTGTTTTACATTCTCGCGATGTCGTTACAGATAATCCACTGGACCGATCGAGTCGAGGGGAGGTCAAGCGCCTGCCAAGTCATTCATCACAGTGCGATCGACCTTGTTCTCCGTCTTGTAGGGACATTGGTTTAGTTGATGTTGGTTGATTCTAACTTGAAGCAAAATTCTACTGTGGAAAAATATTGATCACATTTATAGTAGTCAGCCAGGTTCGACACGTAACATTCTGATGTGCGGCGAAGATGCGAAGATACGGCGGCAGGGGCGATGGCTCGAAGTTCTGGTCAACGCCGTAAGATTTAACTTCTTGTCTGTACTGCCAACACTGGATGACGCACAGCAACTCTTTGAATGCATATATGATTTGGGGGGCCTACTGCATGATGGCACTTTAACACCCCCTCCTTCACACATGCGTGGTCAATGCCACTCAGGCTGGAAAGGTGGTTCTGCCATTTGGGGTCACATAGCATCTAACCAATTGCATTCTCTAGCTTTTATCTCACTTGTCTTGTTCTGCCAGATAGCTTCGGGAAGATTGAATTTCTCGCAGTGCTTGGTGGACATGATAAGCTGCGCTACCAACCATAGTTGCCCTCCTGGTCTTTCAAGCGCAACTGCTTCCCCATACCTCTTCACAAGCGATGGCCATGCCAGACCTGCTGATCTCACCTCTAGCGACACCATTTACATGCATATTCCAGTCAAGGATTGCATAAGCTATTGCGGAACGGGGAACGAGAAGTTCGACTGGAGTGTTTTTTCGCAGGAGTTTTCCGCATGGCTCGTACCATATCTCGCTCTGGTCTCCCAGCTCCCTTTTGGTTCTCAACGCAGGACAGACAATCTCATGTCTGCCATCCTCACAGTCGGTTCACCAGCCCTCGCCGGCTATTCTCTATTTGTCACCCTCCTCAACGCACGATGGCTCAACGAACACCTTTTTTTGGGCATTGACTATCCAAGTGCTTCAGTCCGCCAGGCAGTGGTGCAGGTTTTGCACCATCTCCAACACGTCCCCCTACGCGTTCATCCCGGGAAAGACGGTCGATTTGAATCACTTGTCGTACACCCAGATAACGACCAATGGTGGACCACACTTGCGCAACACCTCGACTATTCACATACATGGTCAATTGCATCCGCAACATCGATCGCTTGGGTGGTCGTTGCCTATTTGCTTACTGTCGCAGATTCCCTCTCTAATGCCGCGAAAAACATAAACTCCAATGGACAAGGAACTGGTTCTGTGTGGCTTTGGTTGTTGCCGATCGTCATCGGCTGGTTGGTTCTTTCGCCTAAATGTGACTACTATCGCGTGCAGGATGCGTACAACAGGGCAAATCAACAAGTATTTGAGCCAGATCCCCGTGACCCCGGTGCTACTCCTCGCCGAGTCACTTCCAACTTCGGCTTGACCATCAGCCCCAGTCCAGACTGTAATCCTTACAACAGAGAAATCACTTCCCCAGACGAGTCCAGCATTCCTCCTGTGTTCAACTATGCAAGAGTGTTGCCATGGTCCCGTACCGTCTACGTGACTGCGCTATTCTACCGCGCAGCTTGGCGGAAGTGGAATTGTCGGATAGGTCTTGACGGACAGCCTATTACCGAGGATGGGTATGGCGACGCTCCTCGCGAGTATAGACTGGGGAATCGCGATCAGATTGCCAACTACCTCCCCGATGACCGCGAATACTCCAGCGCTAAAGTTTTCTGGCCCCGGGGCGTTTTGTTCAACATGGTGGTGGCATCACTGATGTCACTGCTGCTGCAGTGGGCGACGACGGGTGCTGCCTTTCTCGTTTTCTGGTTCACCCCTACCACCGTAAGTGATTTGCCACGTCTCCTAGCCAATTTACTGAACATGTGCCTATAGGGACTTGGATGCCGTTCGCTCGCGTTCTTGATGTACGGGGCGCTATCTACTATCATATGGGTCCTTCTGGTGCTATCTAGCATACTGGATAACTATGCAGACCAACTGTCGGCGGATGACTTGCAACTTGCCCGTGATACGGAAAGCTGCTTCGTGCGAGCACCAGCCACGCCTCCGTTTCTCCCCGCAAGCATTCTCTCCGGTGACTCTGGTGTTGCCAAACCATTGTTAGACTTAACCGCCCAGGACCCTGATCGCTCAGTGGAGAGTGTCGTACTGCCTAATACCGACTCCGATGATGATTGCCACGTTCATTCAAGACGGAGATATATTCGGAGACTTTCCGGCATTGCAGATTTGCTCAGGTGGACAGGGAAACTGCTCGCTGTCATCAACGCGATCGGCGTCATCGCTATTTCAACCTTACAGTTTGCCAACCTCTTCGACTCTTGTTATTGCAACTCAAGCGCCATCGGTTTGGGCTCTTCCGCCAATGTTATCTCCCCGTCAATCGGGAGTGAGATCGACCTGGCGAAACGCGCTTGGTTGGGTGGTGTGGCACTCGCACTTACTTCTTGTGCGTTTTTCGTCGGCTCGATATACCTCATTCGGGATGCCTTGCCATTGTAGATCTATCATCTTTTCGTTTTCACTTGACGGAACTTCGGACCTTGGTGTTTTAGCAAGGATTGCGTTCTTTGTGTTGATCAGATCTCAAGACACTCTCGCTCTCTCTGTCGTTGCGCATACATGACGATTACATGGAAGCCTCTGCAGTTCTGGGTTATGTATTGGACAGTTAAGCTCTAGTCAATGCGGTCGGGAAATATACCAAGATGACGTGTGAGTGATATTGTAAGGTAACATGCATGACTGCACAGAGTCAAGGCGAGATAACTTTATGTTGCCTTGTCGATCACATACAACGGTTCTTCTTTGGCTACATCATGTTTCGGGGACCGTTGATAGCAGTGAGACGTTTGCAGAATGTACTGGATGTCCTGTATTTCAAAGGTGCTGCTGCAAATGAGATGTCTTGCACATATTACTATCCAGACATTGGTACGACTCCAAGTAATTAGTACGACTGATATGACTTGAACAAGACGGAATGTACATAAAACCATTGCCAGATAGAACACGGAAACAAAAGGAGCAGAGGCTCGGAAGGTCCAACGCCAGTGAAGTCAAGGATTGCAATCCTTTCGCGGCTTGCTCGAGTGGTTGATATGCCGGGTACACGATGAAACCCACATTGTAGCGTACGATTTATGTACCAGTGAAAACGTTTCAGCATGGGCATCAAGAAAGGCGGGAGTACTACTAGTCGACATTGACGAGTAAAATGCAGCCGCTTACGAAGGATGCATCGATGAGTATTTAGATGTCGGTCCATCCAACTTATAAGTATGAATCTTCACTTTCCGGGCGATCGGAACAGTCAAATGAATCTTTCAACGAATGTACTTACATATAAAATGAAATGAAACGGAAAAAAGAGCAATAAATATTGAGACCCGTAGGTCTACCACTCCGGAAAAGCGTGTCATCCTTGTGCAGGGGCCATGCTAATCTTCTCTGTATCGTTCCAATTTTATCGTGTGCAACCCCGAAGGGTGCACTAGTAGATGAAATCAGAAAGATGGCACGAACGCAATTTTGCTTTATTCTGGGCAGACTCGGTGGGAGGAATTACTTTATTTGGATAGCATGCGTGTGCTTTGTTTACTCAAGCAAATACCTTATGTAACACTCGGACCTCGTTCAACGGCGCCGCTCAGGCTTTGAAGCACTCATTTGCATTCCAGGCGCGAAACATATTAGTGAGTATTAGCGGCCGGCGTTGACAATACGAACCCAAATTGCTTGCGGATGATTCCAATTACGAGCATAGTCAAAAGGGGTATAGAACATATAACCTCCACAAAGAAACCAAGTACACGATGTGCGTCCGACCGCTGGCAGCTCACACCCACGTTACCAGCTTGCCAGCGCGATGACACACTGGACACCCCTGCCGCACCTTGGCGCGCACGACCGACGAGCTTGGCCCAACAAAAATCGAGTGAAAGAAGGAAGGTGCGAAAGGGTGGAAAGAGTCAGCACGGCCGCCTCAATATTATAGGGAGGAGCACTCACAATGCGATCTTGGCGCTCACCTCGTGCGCCGGTCGACTTCGAGCATCGCAGTCCAAGCTCTCGACGTATCGCGGAAGGTCGTCCACGCCGTTTATACAATTGGCGTGCACTACGTGACGGCAAAGAAACAGCAATAATAGGTCCTGTGGCGATCTTTGCAGCGGCTCGGCACACAGCAGACAAGGCGCTTTACCTATAACACAATGGGCATACGTTGATCGCAAAATCAGCCGACTGGCAAGCCGCGCAGAAAACCAAAAGCAGACGCACCACCAAAAAAGAATCCAGAGTTCTGGCCCTTTTGCCGTACGCTTGCCAGATCCGTAGAATCCGAGTTCAGGATCGCCTGGCAGCCCTCTAGTAATGATATTTGTAGCTGGAAGTCGTGCAGGATCTTGATCAGGGCTTCCTTGAGACCTGGGATCTCGAGACCGTTCTTGATTCGACGAATCAATCGTATCGGGTCGATCTCTGCACCGATGTTTTCGAGCAGCCCGCGGATGAATGCTGACAAGACACATTTCAGCAAACAGAGGAATGGAAGAGATTTTGACGCACTTGGTCGCGTTTCTGCGTACTTCAGGAGATCTTCCCAAAGATCATCATCAGTTTGTTCCTTGGCAAATTCGATGGCCTGAATGGAAACTGTCTAAAAACGTTACACTAGCATCTGGAGGTGCTCACCTGCTGAACATCACCGATACGCTCAATGATGAGCGTTAGAGCCTTCTTGTTGTTACCCATACGTCCAAGAAGGAAGACCATCTCTGGAACCAAGTCACGGCTTCTGCAGATATTATATGCCTATGATAACGTGTTTGCAATCTACGATCTCGCTGCAATGATGGGAGTGCGCGCTCACCCCTTCTAGATTGTAGTAACTACTTGCTCTCAAATATTCGATTAATCTCGGCGTCGCATGTTCGGCGAAAAGGGTAACTTGAAGATCCGCAAAGTCGGCAGCCAGTTGGTGGTCCTTCTTGAACAACGCGTCTAAATAGTGGAACAAGTACACTGGTCGAGGTCGTAATTGCTGCACGACGCGCTCCGCCTGTCGACGAACACGGATCAATGATTAAGACGACCGAGCATCTGGAACGAAGCGACATACCGGGATCGAATGCGTATGGTCTACAAGCAGCGTGATCGCTTCGCTCCGGCTCAGAGTGCCTTCGTGGCCTTCCTGCTTACGTCTGTTGTTGAGTTCTTGGTCGAATTCAACTAACAGGAGCGCTTGATCTTGGACATCAGTGAACAAATTGTGCTCTCTGATGAGATCAAAAACGTTTGGTCTCCGCAGTCGCAAGAAGAAAGGCAGCGCTTTGCCATATTGCCGGTTCGCGGTATACCTAGATAAGTGGAATTAGTGCTGAGGCGATTGCGTGCGTGGACATTCTCACAAATCAGCGAGGCATTCCATCAGCAGGAGCGCGTCTGACCTCGGCGCTTCCGAAGAAGACGAGGAAGATGGAATCCTCTCCAATTCCGACTGAATTGCAACAATTACCGCAGGGATGTCATATATAGAGTGTGGCCACTCCCTGATCATTCGAAGCAAGGCCTGCGATGATACCGATGAAATGTCATAAATGCAACGTTGACCTATGCACGCTGACCTGTTTGTCGTGACTCAGGAAATGACCTAATATCATCCCGTAGACTAATTGTCCTAGTTGTGGAGCGGCCGTCGGGACGTAAGGAATGATCGCCTGAAACCCTGAATCAGCCATCGCGGATATGGTGGGCAGTACGACGCACCTGTAATTGGTGCTTTTGTGCAAACACGAATATCCACTCCTCCCATGTTTGGGTATTCTGACCACAGACCTTTGGACACAACTGAGCCGCTTTCGTGAAGTCACCTATTTTGAATAAAGATAAGTATGACTACAAAGAAGGAGAAATGGATTTGCAGACCTTCGCCGATGAGGTGCTTGATGTAACGAGCGCCGATTTGGACAGGGTCTATCCTAGCATCCAGGGTTTCCGAGGAACGTTCATCTTCACCGAGCTTCTCCACCTCATCCAGGGCTTGCTCGTATCGTCTGTGTTCGACTAGCCAGGCAATGTGGTCCTTGCGATCTCTCGATCGAACAAGGACTATATCCTTTGGGCTGACTACCACGTAGCATCGCTCTGATTCCGTTGCAAACGGGTTTAGGTCAGCCAGGAAGTAGTCATTGCAACCCCATGCTTGATAATTGGTTACACTGAGGGCGTCGGCGGCGAGTAGTTCCCCTGAACGGGATATGATACGCAATTCGGGACGCTCTGCAGTCTTTCTGGCCTGGCGGGCTCGATCATCCGTCATTTCGTCTCCATATGTATCTGGGGGTTCGTATGCAAGAATCAGAAACGAGGTTACCGTGACGGCAGAAGTGGTAGAGCCATTCTCTTGAGGTAAACGTTGCGAAGAGATAGGATGGGGGAGGACCCCAGAGATCATGCAATCCAAGTGAAACACGGCAGTGACCTCTACCATCCACGGTGGAAGTTTCGCGCCGCCTGAAGGGCGTGAGCGTATTCGGGCAACCTTGATATGGTCGGCCCAGCCAATAAGCAACGTAGAGTCATCCTGCCAGTGGAGGTTACACTTGAAAAGGTCTGCTCGAGGACTATCAGATGGTCTGTCGATAAAGGTGATGCGAGATTGGGACTGCGTATCGTATATCTTGACTCCCTGAAAAGCGTATTGATGTTAGCGGCACGATTCCCGGGGGAAAAGAACTCACAAGATCGTTTGCCCACGCAATGAAATGTTCTCTCCATCGTACATGCCATATGGGACCTTCCGCCGAATGAAGAATTGTCTCCTTGTGGCCAAGCCAACTCTTCTCCCGTAGAACCAGAGTACCCGCCATGCCCCCACACACAAATGCGCGAGTTGTACGCTTGGAGAAGTGAGGTTCGAGGGCCACGGTGCGTATCGGTCGCTTCATGTCAAAAACATACGATTCGGTAGTAGACAGGGAGTGCACGACGACCTGCCCTAGTGACTGGCTAATCAGTAAGTTGAGTGTGAGGTCAACAACGCTTTCACCATCAATCGATGCAGTCGCGACGAAGTCCGCGGTACTATCCATCTCCATGTCACTCACGGAAGCTTGATGAGGCTTGAAAGACTTGATACGCTCCCCAGCCAGGGTGAAGACGTGTACGATACCACTATGGGTTCCAATCGTCTTGGATCACAATGAGATCTGGTAGACTGAGTGATACTTCGACAACGGACATACCAGACACTTGTTAGAAACCGCAAGGGCGGAAACCGAGTCCTTCTTGAACAGATCGTTGACCGGGCCACCCATTCTCTCGTATTTAAGCGAGGGTTCTCCCTCTTCTTCGTCATCGTCGTCATCTTCGTCTCCGTACTGATCCTCGTTCTCCTCTTCCTCTTCCTCCTCCTCCTCCTCTTCCTCTTCCTCTTCTTCTTCCTCGTCCTCCTCACCATCGACCTCATGGTCGTGCCCCCCTTGCGCATGCATTGCCTCTTCTGTGGCATCGTCCTTCCCATCTTCCGAGTCCGCCTTGTCACTGCCAATATCCTCTTCTATTCCGACATTTTCAGTTTCCCTCCTTGCGTCCCCATTGCCATTCGTCCGGCCGTCCTCTACGCGGGGCGTGGTAGGTGGAGTATCTAGCTTCTCTGTGAATGAGTTAGGCAAATGGCCAGCGGAGGACTCGCGTGCATCGCTGACTGCTGTGGGCATGTCGTAAATTCGATGAGAAAGGAACTAGTAAGAGGGGTACATGTAGTAAGCTCAGGAGCGTCTTCAAGTCTTCGGAACTGAGTCGGACGACATTGTTTGATGTTGTTGACACCCAATAGAAACTGTTTCTCTCAGCCTCCTAACTTGAAGTAGCTCGATGTCCACTCGTACGTTCGACGAGCATCGACGCGGGTGAGCTCACTCTCCCAATGTCCAGGATATGGTCCGTAAGATCCCGAACATGAGCACCAACGGTACGTATATAAACAAGTAGTAACGTAACATGAGATATCTGCGAGTTTCGACACTCATTTTTCAACAGAGACTCGGAGGACTTGACTGTAATTCCTCAGATCTCGTTCATTACATCTTGACAAACGGTGGTAATTCTTTTTCACTGCCAAGAAAGATGTGTCGACTGCAACGATGGGCTACCAGAATGGTCCAAGCAGGCACGGTGTCGGGTTTGTATGTCAACAACTCCCTCCCAAGACGGTTGAACAACGCCATCACGAATGCGAACTATCACTGAACCAACTTGACCTTTGGATAACCTGCTGGAAGGCCTTTCTTTCCCCGGTTCTGATTTCGCACTCGAGATTTCGGTCATCCGGAACGGCACTTCCAAGATTAGGGATAGCCCTGTTACCCATAGCAAAGCCAGGCATCGAACTTGATGCTGCATTGTGACCGAATCGTTCCATGGTGTTGCGCCGGACACTTTCGTAGCATCCGACCAAACCGATATAAGCCCTATAGATGGTGGCGAAGATTGGGAATTCGTTGCTTTGCAACCCTTGCTGGTGAAGGCCCCATGAAAAAACGTAGCGCAGAATGCACTGGCAACATTGAACTTTACCGACGGGAACTTGTTGATCGTAAGTCTTCATTTCATGCCTATTACCGGGTCGTCAATGATGACTTTCCCAGGTCACACATAACCGCCATTGACCGAACAGCGGCGTACTCTTCCGGGGCATTGCTCATTAGATCTAGCCTGTTGGGACTTGGAGCGTAGCACGTGAAATTGATTGTTTGTGCCAGACATTCTGATTTCTTGTCATCCCAACATGATTTTGCGAAAAAAGATACCTCTGTGAGAATATTTACTCACTGTGCCTGCCAGTTGCTGAATTTCAAGATACTACTCGTCGACCACCATGAAGGTACGCTAGCAGAACAAGATCCGATCCAACTGCTGCCAGTCTGGGGCGCGACTGACAGGCAGTGATCAGCTTGAAGTTCGACGTGATATTCAATTTTAAAGTTTTTGGTTCCGCTCCCTCGCTGCCGGATGAAATTGCGACTTTGGCCTCAAATTGTCACCTCGGACTCCTACCTAGCCCTCTTCAAAACGCGAACTTGAAGTTCTGTCCCTGGGGTCCCGATCTATAAGTAGCTGGCTGAACGAATATTTTTTTACCCAAGTGTTCTAGGACCCGGCGCTTCGTATGTACGGCTTCTCGTGAATTTGTCCGTGCATCCTGACCTTCTTCGAGGATCCCGACGAAACCTTTGAAGTGCGGCTGCTCGAGGACTTGAACTCTTTCCTTTACGCTCGAGTTGCTTCCGCCTCTCAGTATTGGCCCGCCGCAATGAATGTCCCGCTTCGCTTCTTCATCGACGCGCCGTGCAGTTGCCCAGAGCTAGGTCTGCATCTTGGAGCGAGCGTTGACGGATCTTACAAGCTGAAAATTTCTTGCTAAGCTGATTCTATTCCTCATCAATGTCGTACCGAGACACGGAAAATTGGTTCCGACATGAGACTACTTAGTGGATATCATTGGTCAAGGGCGTTGGAAAGGCTTTCTCGCGTCTCCTTGAGACAAGAGGCTACTACCTTTGCTACTTACAACTATACAGTATGACATGGCCTAAACTTTGAAAAAGGCAAAGGAGGGAGTAATCGTAGATAAGACTATCTACGTGCAAGTACTAATCAACGAACATCATTCGTCTGTTTGCATCGAAGTATCCCCTTCGACAAATTCCGCCCCACTCGATGACCCTGATTTACCGCCGCTATCGGGATGTGGCGGAGTGGGTGGCAGCTGCTGCGTTGTGTGGTCAGGCGAAGGGTGCTGTGCTGACGGCGGTGAAGGCGCGCGCTGCGCCGCAATTTGCTTCTTCGATCGCACCGAGGCGTTGAAATGACCACATTTCGGACAAACATATTCTGTCTAGGTGTCAACGACGGTACGTGCAACCATGCAAGAATACTGACGCGTATCTTCCCATACATTTGCTTTCACAAGACCATTGTGAGTGAAACACTTCTGACAGATGAGGGCATAGCGTGAAGCAGCGACAGTCGCAGACTGTTCATCGTCGTCACCCAGGATCGCATCTGCAAGTTTGTCGTACCAGTGTTTTCGTGCTGCTTGAATGGGCAGGGGAGTTGCTGATGAACTAGGGTCAGAGAAGCGAGTGAGTGACGGATGGGAGCACATACGGGAGAGTTGTAACATCGGAGCTCGGAACTGCCCATTTGGAGTCTGCAGAGGCAGTTGAGGAGAAGGCAGAGGTGGTGGTTGTAACGCAAGTGGGGTCTGGGGCACGGAAATAACCTGACGCCTTCGCAAGGGAGTGGCCCCTGAACCAAGTGATGTCGAGTCGTCGTACTTCTCAATGAGAATTCGCGTATTGTAATAGTTGGTTTTCTTCTTGATGTCCTCTATCGTGTTGCGTTGCTTCTTGAGCACCTCCTTGAGCGTCTTCTCTAAACACGAGGTATGGTGGTTGGGTAGAGGATGAGTGAGCAATGGCGATGCACGAACCTTCACGGTTGCCCTTCCACGAGTACCATATCTGCATCATCCTCCGTGCGAACAAGATTCTGCAAGGACACGAGGATGAACGTCCCACAGAGTGAAGGATGCAAGCCATGCCACGTACATAACAGGTCCGACGACTATCCCCGCCGTCACCCATTTCGATTCGTGCCATGCCGATGGTAACTTCCGTGTATACCATAGGGTGACATAGGCAAACCAGAGAAAGAACGTTCCAAGCGTGAACTGCAGGGTCGTACGTCGTTCGCGCAGGCGGATCTCCGCTAGACGCGTCTGACGTTTCTGCACGTCCGCTGCGAGTTCAGAGAGGATTGCCTCGTAATTTTCAGAATTTCCCTGATAAACGCGCGCCGTCTGTTAGTTTCAAAAGTTGATATGTATGCAATGGCTGACCTTTCGAAACCAGCGGGTGATGAAGGACATGGCGGGACGTAAGGAGAGATGACCACGACATCACAAATTTGGACACTTAGAGGTAACACAGCCACCAGTTTTATAGTTTCCTTTGTTCGACCAACTACTCAGGTTGAAAAAGGCGACAGAGTAAACACCAAATATTTCACGAAGCATCCAGTCGCGTCGCTCCCTATGTTTTCCTCACATCTTGACCTTTCCTTGAATTCCCAAACCTGGTCTGGACCGTCTGGGACCAACTACCACTGGCAAGCTTAAAGCTTATACACCTGACACAAAATACTGGTGTCATCGGTCCGTAACCACGCATTTTCACGCGGGGCCGCGTTGTGGTCCAGTGGTAGACCTCTAATCGACAGGCTATGCTAAAACGTTGCCCAGGCGCTCTAGAACCGCAGAAACTCGAAAGATTCAATAAATGACAACCCTGTAAGGCATTCATTAACGTTTGGGTTGCAAGTCCTTGTACAGAATTGATTCAGGATTAGTATTATATCGCTCGTCGGCGATGACCATATAAATTCGTACCCAATTGTAATTTCTCGTTCTCGTCACGGGGAACAACAACTGAATGCGAATCAGCGAGATTCAAGACCAATTTCCAGTACGAATCGAATCGTTAGGTCGACAAGTGTCGAGGAAAGGACTCGAATCAGATTTGCCTTGTGGTGGAGAGGACATTTTCTGAATTTCTTGGCTTACCAAGTCAGGATAGATTAGATAATCCAGGGATGCTTGATAAAGATCAAAGTAAAATTGATAAGTCGACTCATCGATCATCCATCTGCCAGTTTTTCTTCATTTCACAGAGATGCCGCCTTCAGCGTCCAAACAAAAGCGACTCGCAGAGAAAGCTGCAAAACAAGCAGCAAGGCTACCGGGCGGGACCCCAACTTCCACCTCGACCCCCACAGGATCAGCTGTTGGCAGCGCCGCCAACACTCCACTTACCAGCGTCTCTGCTATGAACAGCACCGACGACCTAACTTCTATGGCAAAACTCCAGATCGCGACAGAGAGGTGAGAGCTTTGCATATCTCGGAGCCCATGACTGAGCGTGATCCAGGAGTGCTGCTGGAGTGCTGGTTTCCGATCCAAAAAGTCGAGATATCAAAATCGACTCTTACACGCTCTCCTTTCATGGTCGCTTACTCATTGAGGGTGCGCAGATAGCACTCAATTATGGACAGCGGTACGGCTTGCTGGGCGAAAATGGGTCTGGAAAGGTTCGTTTAGTCTTCACCCCTGCATGGTGACTGATCGTTCACGACATTACAGTCGACATTTCTGCAATCGATGGCAGAGCGCGACATCGAGATTCCTCCTCAGATCGATATTTACCTAGTAAGAGGAGAAGCTGATCCATCCGACGTGAATGCCCTTGATTTTATCGTCGCCTCGGCAAGAGAGAAGGTTGCCAAACTCGAAAAGCGGATCGAAGACTTATCTGTCGCCGACGAGGTAGACGAGGTAGCCCTCGATTCTGCATACGAAGAGCTCGAAGAGATGGACCCGAGCACATTTGAAGTAAAAGCAGGAAGCATCCTCCACGGTCTGGGTTTTAGTCAAGCGATGATGCAGAAACCCACCAAGGATATGAGTGGTGGTTGGCGAATGAGAGTGGCTCTTGCCCGGGCTCTTTTCGTGAAGCCGCATCTTCTCTTACTTGACGAACCAACGAACCATCTCGACCTCGGTGCTGTCGTCTGGTTGGAGGCCTACCTGTCGACATATAATCATATCCTCGTTATCACATCCCATTCGCAAGACTTTATGGACTCGGTGTGTACGAACATCATGGACTTGACGACTCAGAAAAAGCTTTTGTACTACACGGGTAATTATTCGACCTACGTTCGCACGAAGAAGGAGAACGAGGTGAACCAGATGAAGGCGTATCACAAACAACAGGAGGAGATTGCCCATATCAAAAAGTAATCTATTTTTCCATGGGAATGACTGATAATCCACTGAAACACCACAATCAGATTCATTGCGTCAGCGGGTACATACGCTAACCTTGTGAAACAAGCCAAATCAAAGCAAAAAATCATCGACAAAATGGAAGCCGCCGGTTTGATAGAGAAGGTTGAAACCCCACGTCCCTTGCGCTTCCACTTTGAAGATATTCGCAAGCTTCCACCTCCGATCATCGCCTTCAATGACGTTGCCTTTTCGTACTCTGGAAAGTCTTCCGACTTTCTGTACGAGCATTTGTCATTTGGTATAGAGTGAGCCGCAACTTGCCATCTGTGATCGTAATGTCGCTCAACTCGTGCCTCGATCTCCAGCATGGACTCTCGTATCGCCATCCTTGGGGCAAATGGTGCAGGAAAGTCTACCCTTCTCAACCTTATTACCGGCGTGCTTCAACCGTGCGAGGGAACGGTCTCGAAGCACGCCGGTTTGAAACTAGCGAAATACTCGCAACATTCCGCCGATCAACTTCCGTATGACAAACCGCCAATCGAGTACTTCCAAAACATCTTCGCCCAGAAATATCCTGAGAAGGACGCTCAGGTGCGTCCACCCTGTCGTTCAAACTATTCAATTATCTCACGCGTCCACTTCCCCTACGCAGGCATGGCGGCAGCAGCTCGGCAGATTCGGTCTGACTGGCCCCCATCAGACTTCTCCTATTAGACAGCTGTCAGACGGTCTGCGGAATCGGTGAGAATTCTAATATCGGAGAGAGACTAAATTTGGTGCTCATCCGTTATTACAGCGTCGTGTTCGCACAGCTAGCTATGGAGCATCCACACGTACTTTTATTGGGTACGTGGCATCATTATCGTGGCAAATGACAAACAAGTGAAATGACGCCGACTGGCTCCGTCGGATACTAGACGAACCCACCAACCATTTGGACATGGGTTCTATTGATGCCTTGGCTCTTGCCATCAAAGAGTTTGAAGGTGGTGTTGTGATCGTTTCCCATGATTTCCGTGCGTATCGCGCGGACTATTTCGCCCATTATTTAGTTTTAATTATGTGTTTTCCTTTTTCGTGGACCAGGTCTCATTTCGCAAGTCGCCGAAGATCTTTGGGAAGTCAAGGACAAAACTGTCAGCAATCTCACAAAGGACGATATCACTATCGTCGACTACAAGAAGAATCTCATTCAGCAGAGTAAGGCGTCTTCGTCCGACGGATTCCCATACATGTATCACAATGTCTGACATGATTTCGTTTCCATAGGTCATGCAGCGATCGAGAAAGCGAAGCTCATCAGCAAGAGTGCAGCGAAGGGCAAGACGTGATCGGGATCAATCCATCACTGCTCTCTCTCTCTCTCTCCTGCAAATTGCACGCAGCCGGGTACGAAGCCATCATCGAGATTTGCCTATTTGCCCGTTTGCCTGCCCTCCCCCCATCTTCCTCCATCATACGCGCTTCCACTTCGAGCCCGCGAGTTTCGCACTAGAATCCATCCATCCATTCTATACACGTTTGTTGCGCACACCGCATGTACATTTCTTTTTCAACCTGCATGTAAGCCGCAATCTCTACGCACGCCACGATGCTCTTCCCCTCTTTGACTGTGAACGAACGGTGAGGTTGTGAAATTGCTGCGAGACATTGTTCGTTCTATTTGACTGGGTTCGAATCGCCTGGCAAGATCTCGAACCTTGTCTTGTTTGGACACGCAAAATAATTGTATGCATGTATGTATGTTAAAGTGGGTTTCGCCGAGGCTCTGATGGGGTCGGCGCAACGCACGCACCTCCTTGACGTCGATAAGGGAAGGAAGGACGGTTGGACAACGCGCTCGCCATGAGGCGGCGTTAGTTGGTATGTAGTGACGAAGTTTGATGAACCTAACTCAATTACTAGTTGTTCCGTGTGTGTGAGAAGACAAAATCCCGTCGAGAGATACGATTGAAGTGGAACGGGAACGAGACGGAGGAGGGGCGGCGGCGGCGGCGGCGGTGCCCGTGCCATTCCATCATCCATGTCATATATCTTCCATACATGCCATACGGAATGTGTATGCATGCATACATGGACATATGATTTTGCATCATTTTCGATCTCCATTGAATAGATTGAATGAGGAGGTGAGGGGCAAGGCCGCAGGTCTCGACTCTCGTCTTCCTCCTCGTTTCGTGCTCATATCATCGTCCTGGTTTTCGCAGTCGTCTCGTTCGTTCTCTCGACCTTGCGTCGACAAGGAAGTGGAAGCGGCGCCAAGCCCAGCCCAGACGTTAATCCAGAGTCAAAAGGAAAATTAAGTGCGATGGCCGTGTGAACGGATCCGTGTTGCCTTCCTTCCCTAGTTTGTCGCCAGGTACCACTGGCACCTGGTGTAGAACGTTCACATCAGCTTCGCCTCGGGCCTGGGATAGGACGGGTCGAGATGGGATGGGATATCAGACTAGTGGTAGTAGCAAGCCTAGACATCCGAGGTTTCCGCTCGGAGTCCGGATGTGGCTCTATCGTACTATTTTTTTTCGGTTTTTTTGGTGGGAAGAGAGAGGAGGGAATTGTTCGTAACAATTTCGAGCCCTCACATGGTCTGTCAGGCAAGATACCAACCCAACCTGACCGGGATGATGATTCCGAGTCCGAGCCGACTGAGGTGTCTGATCAGGAGTACCAGTCCCGACGGACTACCTCCACGTACGTATTCATTCTTTCACACTTTCCCTTCCCTCGCAGAAAAATGGAGGCAGTGGTGTATTACTTTGGTATTCGGAACGTTGTCCCGTAGGTACCGTCGGCGTCCCCCGCTCGCTTGAGACTCTCGGAGATTGCCAGCTGGGGGGGACATACACATAATAAGATCCAGTCGAGAACTCCCAAACATCAAAGCTAAAAAAAAATCGACAGCAGCAGATCCCACCAGGTCCCACCGCGGCGCTGACAGTGACACGTCGCACAAGTCTTACGCAGCCGATAGATAGACATAACTCTCGATCTCGCTCTCAGTTTCCAACTGTCAGTTACTTCGCTAATGGCATCAGAAAGCATCAGAAGGATCGGCCACCTCGGGCCACGACGTCGTACCCTCCCTGTCCCCCGCCGGCCAACGGCCAACAGAAACCGGAAAGTGAAAAAAAAAAGAATTGAATGGAATCGCTGGCATGGGAAATCGACATCGATGCGTCGTGTCTCGCAGTCTACAGGTTTGGCGATTATGCACAGCAAAGAAAAAGGAAAAGAGCATCAGTGAGTACCACGGAACGCCCCGGCGCGCATAACTGAGCAAAAGAAGACATGAGCTATCAACGCCAACGGCAACATCGATGTGTCAAGGTCATTCATTCGTTCTAGATAGATACCGTCACACGAGTATGGACTGATGGACGCCGTAAAGGGGAGTAGAGGCAGACGCGGACTGAGGGGATGACCATTGTTGCTGCTGTGAGGCTGCCAGCGGTCACGGATGCCCGCTGGAGTTGGACAGCAAAGGGGATGAGATGTCTTGGGGGTTGATGCTGGAGGGGTAACCAAGGTAGTGAATCTGAACCTGATGCTGAGGACCGCAGGAAGACGATGGCGTGGAATGGCTTTGCTTGCTCTGACCATGAGAGAGGACGGAGAAACGGCTGGGCAAGACCTGCTGCAGACTGGTGTCAAACTGCTGAGAAGGCGGGCCATGAAGAGGGACCTGTTGCGGATATGTATTGAACGACTGAACAGGGGGTCCTTGGAGGGGAACCTGCTGCGGATAGCCATTATACAGCTCGGGAAATGGAAAGTCCGGAGAGTATAGACCCAGATTCTGATATTGCGTAGCAGGCATTGGGTTGATCTGACCCTCGAGCATCGAAACACCTTGGTCGAGGGGAGCAGAGACGCTTATGGCAGCTTCCTTCACCGAAGAAGTCCATACCCTTTTGCCATGGAACGCCTTGATGATGGCGTAGGAGAGTAAGACAACGAAATATGCGAACGCTATGAGCGTCGTGTAAGCAGGTCAATTAGAACGGGTAACAAGAGCCATACCAAAGAAAAAATTGAAGAAGGCAAGCGCTTCTACTGTCGTAAACTCATAGCAAACTCTGTTTTCTGGGGGATCTGCAAAAGTGATTAGTCGACTAGTCGACTTCGACGGCCCTACGATGACGAGAAAATTTACAATTGTCATAAATGCATCCATTGGGGAAGTAGAATGACTTTGTGACGACCGTATCACTAGCGGTCAAGGCCCACAGTACCCACAAAAGACCTGTCGGGTAGTTTTTTCCACATTGAGCAGCCAGAAAATCGATAACGAGCCATTACTCACCAAACCAGATAAGTTCGAATAGGATCGTGGAAGTGAAGACATGCCGGCGAAAATGATCCAATACCAAGCTACTCGCAAAGTCAAGACAACAAGGCAAAGAAGCACGGGGCTAGCTCACAATAGCGAGAGGGAGATGACCGTCAGACATGCTGCTCCAATGCCAAGCGGGGGGAAGGACGGCGAGGCTTCTGAATACTTGGTGATTATGTACTGGAGGTAGGCACAGATGCCCAGCTCGATGAGTGAGACGAAAGAAATGAGTACTAGTAGTTCGGTTAGACACCATGCGTTCTCAGGTTGGGCGCCATTGCTGGACTCACTGAATTTGATCGTTCTCAACAAAGGAATGATAGCCATCTTCACTGGCTACAGGAGCATGTAACTGGGTCAGTCCTGAAGGTGGTGGGAGGGACGTCTCAAAAGTCGTGGACCGTCGTTCTAGTCCTGAATTCAATTGAGGTCCAGGTCGCTCGCCCAAAGCGGAGCACGAGGACAAACTCGTTGTCGTAAACAATTTCGAGCCGCAAAAACGTGGACATAATAGGGCACCTCAGGCTGCATCGTGAAGCGATTGATTTAACCGAACGTTGAGCCGTCATTTGGACCTTGTGAAGGTAAATTGGTGCTTGTCGTCGTTTTTCACTTGCAGAGACCCGCCGCCCATGAGTTGATGGGCGAGGCGGTTAGAAAAAAGTAAAATTCAGGGTCGTTCCTGTGCAAAACCAGTTACGGGCGCTTGCCGCGCTCTTCCTGAATACTGACCGTGCTAAAAGGACATAAAAGTTGGTTCGTCCCGCAGTTCTCTTGTCCTGGTCTCATGAGTTGGGGGTGCCACGATGGTGGTCACTTGCTGGTCCTTGCACAGCGGCCAAATTGGTCCGGGCTCCACAGGCGCGCCGCCCATCCGCAAAAGACATGTAAGTAACGTTATCGCCTAACCAGGTGACCTGAAGCATGTCAACCACTCGAAAGCTTTGATTGGAGGACGGCTGACTTCGGCCTAACGACTGGACGCCTCGTTCCTGCGCTAGTCCAATTCTGATTTGAAGAAAAAGGCGCTAACCTTGTTTAGGCGGTCGTTTCTGCTGCCGAACACTGCCACGATCAACAGATCCAGCGAGTACAGCTGCCGAACAGGCGGCATCTTGAGATTCTTTAAACGCATTGTCCGCATGTGGGAACCAACCAAGTCGACTAATCTTGCCATTGTTATCGCTCACGTCCAACCAGCCTCTCGCAAGCGTATGTCGAGGCCTAGCTGTGTATCCAACTTAGCTTCAATCACGGTAGTGGCAAAGTGCACACGCACTCTGTATGAATTGTCCTGAAAGGGTTTAAATCTTAAAACAGTGAGTCGCGGTGATCGGTTGTTTCAATCTGACGGGCAGATCAGAAGTACAACGTTCAGCCACTATACACCTGGGAGTAGCCCACCCGACTGACTCGTACAGCAGTCCTATTCACTCGGCATGACGCAACCAAAAATATTCAGAAGAGAAACTTGTCCGATGATGTCGGTCCCATCTGCATCAATCGACGCCGCAGTTCGAATCGTACGCACGCTTTTTCTTTTTGGCGATTGCCACCCGAGACAGTAAATTTAAACTGAGTTGGTTCCGGTACAAACGTTTCATTTTCATTTTTGGCTCGTCTTCTCATTGACTGGGGAAGTGTTTGTGATGGCGATATCGGCTGTCATCGTCATCGTTTGCAAAAAGACGGAAAGAAGGGGGTCGAATTGGGGAAAAGCGGACACGGGGGACGCCAGGGGACATCTTCGTTTGTTCGCCAAATTCCATGACATATGATGGCCCTCTTTGCGAGGCACCTATGATAGGAGTCAGTCATGTAGTCATGCATGTTGGCGGATGAGTCCCAATCCGGAAGCATCAGGCAAGTGTTTCTTTCTCTCCGCTTTGCTCGGCGTCGGCGAAAGAAAGCCATGTCTTCCTGGGGTTCGAGAACACGTGTTGTTGTCGTACGCAACTGCTGAAACCTTGACCTCACCATATGGCAAGTTCCATCCGCAGTGCATCCTCCGATGCGGGACACCTTCGGAATAATGCATATGCTTGGTACGACCCAACTGTGTCCGAATGCTGGAAAAAGCGAACCATTGGATCTCGTTTGGAAGGCCTTTCCGACGTCTGCATCAAGTTTCTTGTTTCCTTGGTCAATCGTCTAGGAGATGGGGATAGAACTCACCATAGACTCGGAATTTCTTCGTCGCCGGGGTCCAACAGCCGGACCGCGACGCATCCTTCCCGCTGTCCCCTTCTATGCTCTCTTCTTGTTCTCGTTCTCGACGTCCACCGCCTCCCCTGAACAGATGCGGCTTCGTGCGCGATTTTGGTCTATCCTCCGACTGGAAGGAAGTAACTCTGCGCCTCCGCCGCCGCCGACGATAAAGTAGTTAATACAACCTCGTTCCTCGCATTCTAATTGGCTGTTCCACTTGCGTATTTGTAATACTTGAGCTATTTTCGAACCTGAAGAGCTTGAACCCCACAACGCACAAAGCCCTTTGAGTACCACGTCTTCTCAGACGAAGGAGATCATCGATCATCGAAGAGGCCCCGGTCGCATGGACGAACCCCCCGCGTGGGAGTGCTGCGTGCCAGTGTATTGGACGCCGTGAGACCGTCGGATTCGACGCGTTTCAATTCAACCCATTAGGTCTAGCTTGCATGAAGTCGATAGTGACGAGAAGACCTGCGTGCGTGCGCACGCGCAGTGTGTGAGAGAAACGGATGAAGCGCACTGGTAAATACCAGACAGTGATGATGGCACAGATGCGAAAGAAAGGGACCGGAATGTCAAAGGAACCCCGGCCCGCCAGCGAGAACATCATCGTTTGAGGGTTAGGCTTTCCTACTCTGTACTAGCTTCGTCTCTAGGGACACCAACGGTATCTCTATATCGATATTCTGATTCTTTTAGGACAAACAACTTGGACAGAGATCGATAGGGGGAAACTGACAACTCAGAGGGAGCGAAGATGGAGGATCCAGTGAAAGTACTACAGTACTACAGTACTACGTACCACTCGACAATGTCTCGCTCTCTGGCAGCCGACGCGCATCCCCTCCTCAAATTGCGTTCGACCAGCTCCCGAGCTCCGAGTCCGAGCCCCGGCCTCATACCTCCACTTCTTCCCCTCTCAGACACTCTGGCCCCGCTAGGCCGATTACCAAAACCATCCAACTGAATTAGATTCCAAGATTCGACATACGTCTCACAGTGACTGCCATCCAGACATTGAATCAGTTGGCAGGGGCTACCCGAGTAACGGGCTCATCGAACCAGCGCCGACGTTTCACTTCAGACAAGACGTCGTAAGTGGCACTTTTTCAAGGAACGTCGTCGAAGAGTTGCAGCACCATCTTAGTTAGTACTAGCGTGCTCAGCAACTTGAAGCATTGATACAGTGCCAGTACGAGATCATATCCTTGGCTTCCACCGCCTCGGTGGCGTCGCGTGTCTCCGAGTCTCGGTGGTTCTTGTCCCTCAGGCCTGGAACTTGGCTTCATCACGTTTCGTCTCTCCTTCATGCATACTAGTAAGCACTCCGCATGCCGCACACGCATGAAAAACCTTGTCCTTGCGGTGCTGCTCGAGAGGCACACCAGCACGTAACCACCGCTTGCATTGGCACCAGCACGTAAACGACTGCCTTTTCGTGTCTCGCTCTGATCCGGGACAGCATCGACTTTCCTCCCCTCTAGATGCTTTCGTGTCTCTCTTCCCTTCCCTTTCCTCCGACTCCCACGCATCTGAACCGCACGCTTCCGAGAGACAAAAGCTTCCGCATCAATGTAAAACAAAGGAAGAACAGCAACGACTGCTATGGAATCTGGATTCTATGGAACGCTGCGCTCCCGAGCAAACGAATCATCTTGGGGGGGAAACAAAATAAAACAACAAACAAGAAATCGGGATGAAGGTGAGAATCAGCTAAGACCATGCCTAAAACACACATTGGGCTCGACACTTGGAATGTCGTCAAATTCTCTAAAAATGATTATGATAACGATTTTATTTGTACTTATCACAAGCTTTTTTCTTTCCGAAAGTGTGGTGTTCACGGCATGGGTGAGACAGCCACTGCGTTATCTCTTTGACGTTGATTAGAGAAAGTAGTCTGCAGGCGGACGTTTGGCTGGGATCGACCGAACGTCCTTTGATGTATCAATACATCGGAGTTAGCATCAGCATCAGACATAACGGATTCAGTTCAAGAAGGAAGGCAGGGGGCAAGTGCGAAGGCAAGATTGGAACAAGAAAACAATGAAAAGCCTTCCGAAATCCTTTGGATAGGTTTACGCGATGACCGCACGAGGGCGCACGACGGTCAGCCAACCCCGCATATCACCTTTAAAGGTGATGGCCAATAGTAAAATAAGAAATAACAAAAGAAAGATTAGAAACACCCCAGACGATGACGTAATGAGTCCCCGAAACAGAAACTTTGGCAAATCAAACCCAAAGACAAAACCTACCGAAGGCGCATGCGAGAAAACCTTATATTCTTGTGCGAGGTGTTCGTCGAGCTCGAGTATCGAAGCAACGTTACCACACCTGACAAGAAAAATATTGAGACAAAAACAAAAACAAAGTTGTGACAAAGGAGAAGGAGAAAAAGCGTCATGACCGGAAATTGGGGGTAAGAAATTCTTTCACATGAACACACGGAAACCGGTGCTATAATAGCGGAAAGAAAGGACGACTCACCGGTAACAGTAATTAGGAGCGCTCCACACGGTCACGATTGTTCCGTCAAACATGAGTTTGTAGCCTTCCATCGCGAGTTGATGGGCGCGCGCAATGAGGTCAATCGCGTTGTTGTGCGCGAACGTCTTGGTGATATCAGCACCGAACAAGAACCCAGCGCCCCGCGGAGATAGTCCCCATCCGGTGATGTCTATGTGTATGTTCACGGTCCCGTACGTGCGTGCGCGCATCGCCGCCCCGCATCAAAAGCAGTTCAGTAATGTATGAAGTGCGCGCCGTGTGTCGAGACTTTAGCAAGGCCTGGCGAGCAGAAACGCGCGGCGTGAACACCTCACCGTCCGGATCTGACCACAGCAGATCGCACATGGGTCCATCATGAGGCACCTCCTGTTTGCGATCGATAGCCCGGATCTAGAAGCGGAGACCAAACAAGGTAGTGAGTGAGCTGAGCTCTCTGCAATTCCGTTCTCTTGCGCGTGTTTCGGAGCCACACGCACACCCAACCCCTCTCGCAACAAACAGGCTAATACATACTTGGTCGATGGCTTGAAGATTCGGACTCAGCCCGCCGTGCACGCAAAACACCCGTCCGTCGACGATCGCGCCTAGTGCGAGGTAGTCAAACACCTCGCAGCACCACCTCCACACGTTCGTGCTCCCGTACTTGCGCTGGCACTCGTCGTAGAATCCATATACTTGCGTGATCTGCCGCGATTCGTGATTGCCGCGAATGAGGGTGATGCGCTCCGGGTACCGGACCTTGAGCGCGAGAAGGAGAAGGAACGTTTCGACGCTGTAGAACCCTCTGTCCACGAAATCGCCTGTGGAAGGGGAGGGGGAGCGAAATTCAACACATCAGTATCTTCCGCGCTCGGAGCGGGTACAGTGCGTGTGTTGCTCGTTTAGGGAAATCTTGGATGGACGAACGCACCCATGAAAAGGTAATTTGTTCCCGGACAAAACCCGCCAACCTTAAAGAGCTCCATGAGGTCGTAAAACTGTCCGTGAATGTCGCCGCAAATCTTTGTTGTGTGTCGTTATCGCGTTTGAGGTGGGCCGGGCGCGGGGAAATGCCAAAAAGAAAAAAAAAAAAAGAAGGGCAGAAGAGGCAGCTGGGCGCTCGACCGTTCACGAGTTCGATCGGGGAACAGACAGACTCACGGTCACAGGAGAGTCCACAGGTTGGACGTTGGCTTCCTCGATGAGGATCTCACGGGCCTTGAAGCATAGTCTCTTCACCTGTTCCTCGGATATGGGTTCGCAGCGTGTCAGTTGTTCTATTTGCCTTGAGTCGACGACGACGACCGAGATTGATTTGATGTGATTTGTTTTTGAATAATAGACGAGACGAACGGAATGATGTGATCAGAGAATGATGGGCAACGACAACAGCAATATGAATGAGAAGGGGTGCGTGCATCAAAAGGCGTGGAACACACCTGTCGAGGTCGCTGGGCATTCTATTTGGCTAGATAGAGTAGTACGTGGGAGAGTGAGATAGGGCGCTGACTTTTGTCAGTAATGGACGTCGGTTCAGAGGTGGTGGGTTGCTTGTGGCCGTGGTGATCGACCAACTTCGGACTAAAGTTTGCACAGGTTCACACCAACTTACAGCAAGTCACTCTAAATTTCGATCTTCTTCACAGCAAATATTCCTTGCTATGTACATCAGGCACACGCTGAGGGATCACATAGGATGCCAGAGGCGATGCGTATAAACAACAATGTACAGTATCATGCACTTGGTTATGACTATATGGTATATACTTCTGGTGATAGTGATGTAGACAAGGGACTGATACAGAGACGAAACCGATCCACGAGACGAAAACGGAGCACAGAAGAAATGGGAACTGACAAGGAGAAGATAGCGTCCAGACTGTGAACAGGTGGATTTTAAGGAAACACGGAGTGATCAGGATCTTCCCCGTAAAAGTGTATCGTGTTTCCATGCCTGGTTGAGGGACATGTGGGATGGGTGATAGGGGTAGTTTAGCGACGACGGAATGTATGAAGTCGAGAGAGGCGTTGTCGGGATGCTAGAAATGGGGGAATGCTGTACGTGTGAGACTCGTATATCACCGCGGATCACCCGCTCGTCTTGGATCGGCGCCAAGATAGGAGGCGGGGAACTGTATCTAGGGAGACTCTGCTGTGGCATCATGGAGTGACCGTAGTTCCCATGAATGATTTGATTAGACGAAGACACATAGCCATTGTTAAGAGCCTGGTGATCGGGGACGGATTCCATAGCATGGTACGCCGTTCCATCGTGCCTGTCGTCCTGATAGGCAGAGTAGTTTGGCGTGGGTGGTCCAGAAGGCTGAGAATGAGGAGACATGGAGTGACCAGAGTCCGGCGATGGCGAGCTGACCGCGTGATAGTGACTCGGGTAGGACTGCGGATGCGAGATGTGTGAAATGGAGAGGCGAGAAGATACGGATGATAGATGAGCGGACGAAGGAGGAGAGTGATCATGCATGTTGTCTATATGGTGAAGTGTGGCAGACTGAAGCCGAGGCAAGGGTGATTTTTCGCTATAGGCGTAATTGTATGATTGATCGACCGCATTCGGTCCCGCGGGTGGAGATACATAACCGTAGTTTGCATGCTGTGAAGATTCGGCGTACGTGGGGGGACTGTCGCTGTAGTGGGATGCCATAGGAGATTGTTGGGATGCCATGTGGCCGTTTGTCATTCCCTGGGAATGAGGCGAGATCATCGTCGGATAAGCGTTTTCGAGTGGCGTCGGAGAACGACTGGAGCTACTCCCGGAGTGCATGCTACCGGTATAGACGGAGACAGGGAACGCTGGTACGAGGGGTGGAGGGGAGTCGGGAGGAGGGGGAATATGAGCGGGTTCCAGTGCGGGAGGCGGGGAAGGCGTGCCGCTTGAGAGGCGTTCGGGGGTAACGATCGCGGAAGAGGAACGAGAGCCTTTGGAGCCATGGGCACCGACGGCGCGTGCTATCGCAGCGCGAGTGGCCGAGCTAGAGCTCCTCCGAGAGCCTGGGGAGAGATGAATGCGATAGCTAGATGAAATACAACGATGAGCGATACTATAACTCCGTGCAGGGTCGAGAATGAAAGGGAGGGTACGGCGGGGATGAACGCATCTGGGATCGCGACGGAAATAGGGTACTCACTGCTGCTGGAGGTTATCCTGCCTCGAACAGCGAGTTTCGCAGCCGGGGAAGGGACACCTGTGGTTCCGCTCGCCTGTGTGGACGCGGAGATGGCGAGCGAGGTGGCCGCTGGTGGTGAAACCACGTTCGCAAGTGCCGCAGACGTGCTTTTTCTTTGTAGCAGAGTTGGGAGTGATGGAGGGGGAGGAGCAGGAGGGCGGGGAGGTGGACTGACTAGAGTCTGATAGGTATTGAGAGGACGAAGGGTAGGCTGACTGAGAGTAGTCATGTTTTGTGGGGTGACGGGGCATCTTGAACTGAGGATTTGTTTTGCAGGGCTGCAGGATCGAGCACTCACTCGGAGGAGTCTTATGAGGAAGCAGCCTGTCAAGGCGATACGCGAAAGAATACGTAAATCTAAATATATAAAAAAGATATATATGATATATTGTATTTCCATGTCACGCCGCTCGTTCGGACCCTGAATTTTGCTAATTCTCTTTTCGGACTCAAATTTTGGCTTTTCCCGTTATCGCGATCTCACTCGAATCTCGTCGCCAGCCGGCACCTGCCGTTCTGGACGGATGCGCAAATATAATTTCGGCGCGGAACCTTTTGCACCTTTTCAATGAGGCTTCTGCTTCTCGTCGAATGTGTGAACAGCATACTACGGATATCCTGCTGGCCTTCCCCTCACACATATCCTCATTCTTCCCCTCCGCTTTATTTCCCTCCTTCATAATCACTTCCTCTCACGCTTCAATCAACCGCCCTTTGCTTCGGACACGTGACCTGTCAATGTCATCCTTCGTTCCTCATCGCTTTTTGCCTCCACGTCACCGTCCAGCCTAATGGGGGACTGGTGTCGAACAGCTGACTGAGTGGCAACCAAGCGACATTGAGCATAACCTTGCGGTGTGTGTATGGCGATTTTCATTTTCTACAGATCAGGCACGCCAATCCAATCCCCCTCCCTCTTTTCGGTGCCGTCTAGACGTAAACAACGTATCAACAACGTGCGATCACCAATCATTTCCTCCCCTTCCATTGCCATACCCATTTCTACTAATCTGTTCATGATCGGTTGATGCGGCTACATACATAGGGACCGATCACTTGGTTGAATTTTTCTTACCATGGAAACAATTCTACCAAGCCACTTACTCTTAACTCTCCTAATACATTCCCGAATCGGCTTTGCCACACCCCCGCCGAGTTTATTCGAAAACGACCGTCCGGCTCCGCTCAAGATCTCAAACTCATGCCCCGCCGCGATGCACGCGCAGTGAGGTTAGGAATCACTCTCTACACTTCTCACCAACTTATCTCAGCTTATATCCGTCAAAACGCCTCTCCAAACCCGCTACCATCGGCCGATCCCGTTTTCATACTTGTAAAACATCTTGCCACAATCAGTCAGTTCTAGATCACCGCCTTTCCTCTCTCAAGATCGCCACAATTTCGCTGAGCTGACCATACATGGCTTGCCAGCCCCCTGAGGGCTCTCGCCCAACTTTGGCTATACGACCACTAGGCAATGGACACGTGAACAAAACATCATGTTTGTTCGTGACATAATCGTCTCGCCTATCTGGCTCAAAGTCGTCGACATGCAGACGCGGCGTTCTCAAGAACTTTCTTCCCACACCCAAAAACAGTGCCCATGAGTCGTAGGCACGTTCACACCCCACCTCTTTCATTGGCCTCGATCAACATTGTGTTACTTATAGTGAACTTTAAAAAACGCCCGCGCCCGCTTTCCTGCCATGGGACGGACCTGAGTTGGAAAACGCGATGCCAGGGCGCGTGCAGGCGGTCTCGACCTCTCTCATCTTCTCTTGTCCTTCCGTCCGCAGTCATGCATCAATGATCCCCGAAACGCAAAAACCTGGAGGGACAAATACCTTGTGGAGCTACCGTTGCACGAAACGATGCTGGCCATGTGCACGCTCTCACGATTGCGTGGGTCCTTTTGGTCCATTGTTCGAGATCCACGAGACCAAGTACGAAATCAGGAAGACCCTGAAGGAGCTAAGCTACGTTATCCATCCGTACCAATCCGTACCTGCTGCTCTCTCTCCCACCGGTGGACCGGAAAGGCCTCTGTCTCTGGAACTGCTGCTGCGCCGCACCTCGCGTCCACGTCTTCCTCTTTAGAGTGGCTCAGATTTTCTTTGGTCCATCACGGGACTTGACTTCGGCCGAACAAAGTGTCCTGTGAATTAGGTGGCACGCGCGCTTGTATCTTCCATAGCGTAATTCGGGTAGTATTGATGGTAGTGCGTGCTATGTGCATGGCGACCAGTGGGCCCCAGTCTAACCTGTGACAAGTACCGTCCGTCCAATCGGCTGGACGTCGAAGAGCGCCCTATGGGGCAAAACTAATTGCAAGGAGGAAGGCGTTTCAATGTTTCAAACGCGAATCAATTCAATTCAATTCAAATCGGAATCTGGACCGATCGCAGCACATGTGGGGTGGTGGCCGGCAGTGGCGGCACGGCACTATAGTGGTAGCGGGTCCGGGATTTCCAGGGTCCACTGCTTGGTTGGTGGTGCTGACGGGTGAAGTCTTGAGAAAGTTCAACCTGCTGTGTGATGTGACGACGAACCGACGAACTTAGTAGGCGACCATCGAAGGTCAAAAAACTTTGCCAGAATTCGGCAACGCTTGGTCAATCCACATCGCGCATCACGTATGCCATATGATACGATCACGATTCCCTCTTCCAGTAGCTCCATCTTTCCGTACTTCATACATGGCTGCAATGAATCTATAAACCGTCTGAGCTAGCACTGCGTGCAAGTAAAAGCAAAAACAAACCAAAACAATCAGAGATGATATGAACTCAAAAAGTAAACCCAGCGGTTGAACCTAGTCTAGACCACTTTAGTGGCAGGCGCACCAGCGCCGTCCACACTAGCCGCGCCGTAGTACGTACATGTCTCCTTATCATGTAATCCAGTAAGCATTTTTCTCTTCAAGTTGCCTGTCTCTCTTATTTTTTTTTTCTGTGGCGAGGAGGCGAAACTTATCAATTCGCACGACGTATAAACCTTTATGATAGTATGCATACTAAATGCGTACGTATCGTAGTAGCAGCGTCGGGCTGTGTCTTTGTGGGCGACGCGCGGCGCCGGCAGCGTTGCGTTTCCGCCGCCTCCCCCCTTTCCGCCCTCCACTCACCCCATTTCCCCTCGCCAACTTACGACCTAAAAAAGGTGAGATGGCGAGATCACACGGCGCGTCGGGTATTGAAGTGCAGCAACTTTTGTACATAATTGCGATCGCCTGCCAGTGCGAGAGAGGTACCGGGTGTCATACTCGTGACTCCGAGTCGTGAGCAAGTGGGTCCATCGGTCACGGGCGTGTGTGTGTGTGTTTCGTCCCGGAGGACTCATTGGTGACCGTCGGCGCCGACATGATCATGCGTTTGAATGTTGTGATGGGATCCGCCTTTGAGAGAGTTTCCTCGTCAAAGTCGTCGTTCCCGCCCCCTGCTCATGAAGCGGCAATCGCCGGTGGCATTTTGGCAAGTTGACATGGCTGCCAATGAGATGGATGATCGATGATCGGTGGCAACTCACTGGGTACAAAGTAGTTGCTACTGAGTCGTTCAAGAAAAAAAAAAAAGAGGCTGTCGAAATCTAGATTGTAGATCGTGCTTTCATCACCATACCTACAGCCCATCGGTACTTCAGTACGGACCGGCACGATGATGGTGCGAAAGAGAGAGAGAGAGAGAAGAGAACGAGTTGGAGGGTCATCTCCGTCTCCATATCTCTCCACCTCTCTTGTCTTCTGTCTTCTGTCTTCTGTCTTCTGCCTCCTGTCTCTCTCTATCATTCTCCCGTTCTCTTTCTCACCTCGGGTTCGGCCGAGAGTTGCCAAAAGAAAGGAAGAGAAATGAGTCGGTGCTGCCACGTTCATAGTACAGATATGATAGCGTTGGCGGCGTTGACGACTTGCTAGTGCTTATCGGTGGAGAGAGGGCGACCGACGACAATATCATTGGGATCGTGATCGCGATCGCGATATAGAATATTGAGATGGCAGTCTGTCTGTACTTACTGTATGTAGTAAAGACTGTACAGTAAATGACATGGGTCTGACAGCGGGTGGTGGGGTGATTACGGTATGGCGGAGATTTTCTTCCTGCGCTCTATGCCCCAGATCGACGGCAGAGGAGGAAAGAGGAGGAAAAAAGCGTCAGCGTCGCTAGTAGTAGGTAGTAAGAAATAAAAATAAAAATAAAAACCAGCGATCGTGGTACTTCAAGCTTCAAGTTGCCTTCGATGCTCTATTTATTGAGCGATGATGGTGACGATGATGATGGATCATCCATCTGATGTTTTTGTTTTATTGGTTCCGGAATCTTGATATGTTTTCGGGTTTCGGTTTCCTCGTTTTATTTTTGTAACCCCATTTTTATTCGTCTTTTTCTGTATCTTTTTTTTGGGGAGAAGGTTTAGTTTGAGCTACGAGTCATCAGCTGGGAAAGTTCGTGCCGAGATTCGACATGATATCGATATGATATGATGACATTCGACATCCAAATGAATTGTGTGGCTGAGGTCACATACGCAAGGTTTAGACTCGAACCTTGGTTGACACGGTTTGACGTTCGAGATAGCTTGGGGTTGGATCTTTCACTTGAAGTGCTGTACGGTACGTGGCCAAAGAGTTTTTTTTTCACCGAGTCTTGTCCTTTCCCCTTTTCGACATTTCCCAAGTTCTCCCGCCCACCCGCTAATGTCGAATTTGAAATGCGAGCCCGTCGTTATGGACCGAGGGTATGGTAGGAGCTTGAACGAGCTTACATACCTCTCAAGCGTTCCCCAGGCAGTGTAGCCAGTTAAGGTTTGAGAATCGGGGGTCGGTCGGGGTCGGACTGATTGAGGAAGTAGCGAGAAGACTTTGTTTCGGGGAAGGCACCCGGGCGTTCAAGCATTCGGGGGGCTGTGTCAGCATGTCTGCTACACACTCGACATTCGATATGACCACTCCTTACACACGGATGCGGCTCTGGGAAAGCTGTCTTGGGGGGCTTGACTAATGTGCGTGGTTTTGGGCACCGCCGTGTTTGATATGAGGGTGTTACTGCGCCAAGGAATCCGTATGTGCATACACGTCACGAAAGAAAGCATACTCGACAAGTACATGGGAAAAATGAGGCTGGTGGAATGAAACGAAACAGGCACTTGACACCATATCAGCTCCCAATCGGCTCCCCACCTGAAAGCCGTTGGTCCAAGCGTGCGAGGCCTATGTTTGTGCATTATGGTGCGGCGCTTGCTCGAGACCCCACTTCGTACACCCATCCCACCCATGTCTTGCTGGCCATCTAGAATATCCGGATAGGCTTGCCCATCGTGCTCTTGATGTGCAAGGACTTTACATTCTGCCAGTTCTTTTTAAGAAGCGAGACCAAGAAGTTGATGCCTGTGAAAACACCTGTCACAATCGGAGAGTCGAGATCAGGTTTGACTGGACTTACTCAGCATCACGTTGCCCAAGACTTGATCATCTGTCATCTGGACGTGTCCGACGGCTACACCCAAGCACAGGACCTTTTTGAGCTGGAATTTGATAGTCGAGCGAACTTCGATGAGCTTGTTCGTTAGATCCTCGGAGTGGGAAACAGGAGTCGGGAATTTTCCGGCTGTTGCGGTGTTGGCACGGACATGTCAGAGACTCGGCACGCTGAAGGGCCCAAACCGTAAAATCGCATACCTTTGGAAAGACCGGGGCCAAGCAGACGAGGAATTTGCTTGATAAGGGCCTCGGAAGCCAGGAAAGCATCATATTTTTTGGCGAGTTTCTTGACGAGCTTCTTGTTTTTGTTGAGCCTGCGCAGGGGAGGTCAGTAAATGCTCCGTTCAAGGGTGATTGGCATTCCATACTTCTTCAGGTCATCAACGGACATGTATTCTAGCTCGATTTGCTTAGCACGATCAATGTCGGCTGCGTCTGCGAGAATGCAAATGGACATGCGAGGCCGGGGGATATTGGGCAGTCTGGGATGCAAAAGATTGGCGCCAAGCGAGATGGAGAGACGAAAGGATGACTACTTTACGGTGCCAGAAAAACGCTTGTCTCTCTGGGGGTCATAGTTCTTGAGACCGATTTGGAGCTCGATCGTCTCCACAAAGTTGCGTCTGTTCTCGCCGCTGGCAGCAAGTAGGTCCTTGACGGAGCCTCGCACGCTTGACACTGAGAGCTTGCTTCCGCTGCTCACAAGCCATCAGAATTATCGAATAGACGTGAATCGTTGTCCATACCTCATGCTTCCCTTACCGAATGTCGGTGGTGGTCTTGAGATGATACGAAGGAAAGTTAAGGTTCAGGTGGCTAGCGCATCTATACAGTGTGACATGAGTCAGCAATGTCACGCAATGACCATATTCGGAGATAGATCACGTGATCATATTGCGTCACGCTTATTGTCTGGGACTCGGTTGTGGTTCTCCTTCAGGAGCGAACAAGTCTGTTTTTATTATTTGTGAATGCTCTTGTCTCTCTCCGCCACTTGCATTTACTCGGTCGCCCTGTCAATACCACAGGAACGCGCTAATCTTGAACGTATGTCGGTATCTTGGCGCCGTATTCGTAACTAACGCTATTATCATCGGGAAGAACTATGTCACAGCCATGGCCGGTTGGTCCCGGCCAACTGTGAGTGGGATGTGCGCGCTCTCGGCCCAAGATAGCTGATATTTTATTCCAGAGGGAGTACGCCAGAATCTGAACCGGCCTCGCTGTCTCCTAGGACGTCCCTGCTCTCACCTCCTCCCTTCGAGGATGACGACTTGCCAGACTCACAGCGACGTCCTCGTCGCGGTCCTAGCATCAAGTTCCGCCACGAGAGGGAGCGGGCACACTCCACCGTGTCTCAGCGGGACCTAATGCAGATGCTCGTAAACGAGGAGTACGAGTCCAAGCAGATGCGCAAGATTCTGTACACCGCCTTTGAGCGGCTCGAACACGAAACAAAGCGTGCAGACTCCGCCGAAGCGCGCATAGAAGAGACGATACACACCGCAAGCATTGCAGCATGTTTTGCCGGATAAAATTGAAAAAACATTTTAGCAATCAGATAATTTTTTATTTAGCCTTTTATTTGGCAGGTCATGTAAGAAATAGTTCATATATTCATTTGATGA
>JBBPOM010000210.1:0-37468 GCA_038091455.1 Leccinum uliginosum
ATATCCCCTTAATGTTGATTCTGATATGGTCTGCTATACCAAGATCAACTGATATCATTTGTTATCTATTTGGTATTATTTGGGGACTACCCCCGGGCCATGCAACGCTTTCATAGTCCTCGTGATGAAGGGGAGGATTGTTGTATTGTTGCCATGGAACTGATGCGGGGAGAAACCTGGTTTTTCTTCTGATTTCAAAATATAGCTTTCGAACCCGTCATTGGTCTTAGATTTTCACGAAGTAAGATACAGTTGAATGGCCTAGGCTCCGGATCTCATTTACAGCCTGGGGCTCATACAACTGTAGGAATCACAGAGGGGTTACCCGTGTCATTGTCACCTTTGCTGCGGCATTCCATAGGACAGGATGCGCCCTCCATTTTTACACTGCCTTTGCTCAACTGATATGACGATGAAGCGTGTGTGATTCAGTGATTGATTTCGGTCAAGTATTGTGAGAAGAATCAGGTACGATGAGCTTACCCGGACAGCACTCTCTCATGTATAGTCGAGCAGCTAATCGCACCAGGACCGCAGTGCTTTCATCGACTCCTAGACGTGCTTGAACCTTTCGTGCGTCAACATTAGTCGTGAGTAGTAGATCTGCAACAATGGTCCGGTTCCGGCGGGAGTCCTGGTGCTTCAAGGATGAGGCTATCGTGCATGCCCTACCAAGAAGTTAATGTACAGAAGGGCATACACTGGCATATGCTGCCACCTTAGGCTCCCAAGGAGCGAGCACCGAACCTGAGCACATGCCAAGACGATCTTCATTGCATGACGAACGGTGATTCATGTTGAACCACTCAACACACACGTGGACCGCGGGTTATGCGCGTCGTGGTGGGAATGCATGAAGTGTGCATAAGTGCATGTACATACGTGGAGACTGTGCGAATAGAGCTGGGGATGTCAATGGGCAGCAGGCTGGTAGAGCTGGCTTGATTTACGTCATTACCGCGGGCATGAAGTTTCCAAACTTGGATGAAGTTTGCAGTTCTTCACTAGGAACCCAACAATCACACTGTCAGGACGATAACAGGTCACCACGGACTGCTGTCACAAGATGTTAACTTAAAAGCCACAGGCGAGATCCGAGAGAACATATTTCGCACGTATGGCTGAAAAAGATAATACAATATCTCTCCGAGTCGAGCAACTGCCTCTAAAATCTTCGAGTTCACAGTGGTAGCAGTGAAGTCGCGCTGACCTCTATCCTGGGATGATCTGCTTTCCGTTCGTCCTTCTCTGTCTAGCACAATTCGTTCAAGGCACGTCGGCAGATTGGACGAGCTCCAGCTGCCCGCCGTCGGATGGGGCCTCTCGGAACGTTTGGAGTATGTTGGAAAGTTGTGTGCTGACCCTGCTGATTTGCGTGTGGCACGCAATCCATCTCGACGTACCTGGCTTTGGAGACGAGGGAAAGTTTTTTTACGAAAGGGTGCCTTGGATCTTCATAACGACGTTCTTCGCGCCAGAGGCAGTGGTCTCGATCGCCAGCAAGAAATGGTGCGAGGCCCATGCCAAAGTTAAAGAGTTCCGTGGTACGTTCTCTCCAGCAGCATGTGCCCATGCGATGCGTTCTGAGGGATACTCAAACAAAAATGTTAGTCCAGGGATATGAATGGTCTATGACACACAGCTACTTTGCGGAAATGGGCGGTTTTGTCTTCGATGAAGGAAAGGGGAGCCCGAGGACGATCACATCGTACGAATTCCTGAGGCTCTGCGAGAAGGGAAGAATCGCAAATCCGCTCATCACGGCAAAGCAAATCGAGGCGTTGAGCAAATCAGATGTGCTGGGAAAGGCAGTCTTTGTGCTTCAGCTGTTCTGGTTTATGCTGCAGGTCGTGATTCGTGGTTCGATGGACCTCGCGATCACTTTGGTCGAACTTGATACGGTGTGCATGGCCGTTCTTGCGCTCATATATATTTTCTTTTGGTGGGACAAGCCACATCAGCCCAACTGCCCATATATTTTCTATCAGACTCAAGAAACAAAAATATACTCCAAAGAAAAATTGTATGGGTCTCATTATCAAGTATGGCAATCATAGTACTTGATGATGCTGAGACGGCCGTGTGTTACAGGTCGAAAGCATGGAAGGAGGAGCCCAGTGATTTGTGGAAGCCAGTAATCGCCCGCTTGGTCTGCGTATTCAAACCAAGATTGAACCCTCACGAAGAAATACCATTGTCAGTGGAAGATGTTCGTATTTTTCGAGTTCATTTTGCACTGATAACTAACCAATTTCCGAGGAAGGCAGATATTCGGAAACCGGGCAAGCTGATAACTATGATTGAGGAGATGAACCCTGTCGATGTCCAGCTTCGGTCGCTTTATTTGACATGGATCACCCTCGGAGGGTTACACCTGATTGCATGGAACTGGGCATTCCCAACGGAGGCGGAGAAGATCACCTGGCGTGTCGCATCTCTCTTTTTAGCTTGTTGTCCACTAGCGATGGCCATCGTCCGGTGGTCCGAAGACTCGTTGGGCGGCCTGTCCGACATTTTAACATATGGTTTAGGCACTTCGGGTATTATAGCCCGGGTGCTGCTCGTAGGATTGATGCTTGCCAGCGTTCGTGCTCTACCATGTTCCGCTTACGAGACTGTCTCCTGGACGGATTATATACCTCATCTTTAGCCTACACTGAGAGTCGTGTTCAACTACATGATACGTCCCTGGGCCAGGCCGATTCCAGCGACGTTCGACTCGGAGCTCTTGGCACTCACTCTTCCGTATCGATTACGTATCTGTAAATTGCCCATATAGACGCGCGTCGGCCCATCTGGTCACAGTCAATCAACACCTCCACTGTGCGATATTGACGCAATAATCTGAAGACGTCGGTACTGGTGGGGTTTGACGAAAATATCCACGATTGCATTCCCACCTCCTCACCCTACGAGTACGAGGAATACAGAAATGAGACACTGATATGATCACTAGGTTTCAACTAGCTTTGTGTGTGACTACTAAGTGACTGGGCGACGTGAATGATGGCAGTATTGTATGAAGAAACTAGGCGGACTCTCGGCGAACTAATCATGGCTGCAGTACTCAATGCGTAAGCAAGTAGTATGAGAGGTAGTAATCATCGAGAGTAGTCGTTGCATGAGAACCTAGTACTAATGTAGTCACTTGGATATAACACTATCGAGCATCCGATGATTTGAAGTGAGCGTGCATGTACGTCCTGTAACAGGAAGGAGAAGATGTTGAGAGTAAAAAAAACATGTACACAAATGGATGTAGATGTGCTCAGATGCAAGAGGATCACATGAGCTAAATATGAGGAATATATGTCGTCCAGTTGATAGGCTCGTAAGCAGAGCAAGGTAGCGCACGAAGGCTAGCAAGCATCAATGCAACGAGCAGTGTGCGGGCAATGATACCCACAGAAATCATACTGTATGTCACGAAGTCGGAAATACCGCCAAACCTATCAAGATACGGGACGACGGCGAATACGAGTGGGGTCGTCACCAAAACGAGCGACGCGACACGCCAGATAATCCTCTCTGTCTCCGTAGCGAATGTCCAGTTCCATGCAATCAGATGTAAACCACCGAGGATAATCCAGGTCAGATAGAGTGAGCGGATTTGGATATCGAGGGGGTCCAGCTCCTCCATAAAGATTGTTAGGTTACTGGGTTTCTTTGGTTTGAAAACATCGGGCTTCTGAAGGTCAATTATCAATGTGGAACATACTCAAAAATACGAACCTTTGTGTCCAATTGGGATGTTTTTTCCTCGTCAATGTCGGGTTTTGCTTTGCGTAGGCAGACGAAGCGGGAGATTAGATCTTCCAAATCACTGGGCTCCGCCATCCATGCTTTCGACCTGCATGTGTGATGTAGTCAACTTGGTATAGCAAGCCCCCGATGTGCAAGATAATAAATCACGTACAACTCCTCCTTTGAAAGTATTTTTGTCACTTGAGTCCGATAGAAGGTATGAGGACATTGAGGGCGGTATGGCTTGTCCCACCAAAAGAATAGATATAGAAGCGCTAGCGCAGACATGCACACCGTGTCGAGTTCAACCAGTGTGACCGCGAGACCCTCCGCACCGCGAACGATGACCTGCAGCGTGAACCAGCCCAACTGAAACATGAAGATAGCCTTGCCCAGCGCATCCGATTTGCTCATGGCCCTGATTTCGTTCTCTGTGATGCATGGGTTTATAATTTCCCCTTTCTCGCAACGCCTTAAGAATTCGAGGGATGTCATGGTCTCTGGCGGACCCTCTTTGCCTTCATCGTAAACAAAACCACCCATTTGCACAAAGTGACTGTGTGTCGTCGACCACTCGTATCCTCGGGCTGACAAGTCGACCCCAATACTTTTCAATACAACTAACAGGTAATACAGTGAGAAGGGACATACTGCGAAAATCTTTGACCTGGCGATGCGCCTCGCACCATTGCTTGACAGCAAACGAAACAACGCCCTCTGGTGCGAAAAAGGCAGCGAGGAAGATCCATGGTATCCGTTCGAAGAAGAGCCTGCTGTCATTTCCGGGACCAGGGATGTCAAGATGGATTGCGTGCCAAATACAAATTAACAAGGTCAGGGCACAGCTTTCTAGTATAGCCCAGAGGCTCCGGGAGGTATCTACATTATCTGGGCAGCTGGAGTCGGTGGATCCTTGGACGAGGGAAACTATGCAGAGAAGGAGGAGGAGTGAGTGAATCCGAGTCATCGGGAAATGGAAGATACCATGAAATACCTCAAGAAGGTACTTAAGCTTGCGGCGACTAGTACTGTACTCTTTTTTGGGCAGACACGCGAAATGCATGGTGTTGGACCAATGGAACCGCCCCACTTTTTCTTTCGTCAGGGTGGAACCCTATGACGATGAACTGGGGGCCGAATCGCCGGATCATTTTCTGGGCACGTTCCAGCCTGAGGTTGCCCGAATCTGTCGAGAGTCGACATTGTTACGTTTGTATTTTCGAAGGACTGTGATTGGAGAAAGAGATTGTACGGCACTTTCCCGTTTATACTTACTAGTCCAAACCGTTTTCCGGTTCAAGTCCGAGTCCTTCGTCGGGCCTTGCATAGGCCCGCAAACCCTTCGAAAATACATCGTAACAATGTTGCTCGACAGATAAGTTGTCGTATTTCGCTCGCCAAAGGCAAGTATGCAAGTTATGATCATGAGCGCCAGCCCCAAGTTGTCAATGGGCTTCCATTTTTTTCTCACATCATTACGTGTCGTTGCAAATGCGTTACGTTACTCTTGAACTAATTCGCCGCCCACTGCCATATAAGTAAGTATGATAAGGATCCAGGGCGAGTTTCCCTACCAGGCACTGGCAGGCAGCGCCGCACAATGTCACTCCTATCATGCCATACGTCTCCCAGAAGATATATACACTCTGCAATTACGGCACAAGAGACCGACAAGCTTGAGCGGAAGGAAGTGATTGAATGCTCGAGCTAAATTCTAGGCTTGATCGACGGTCAGATTCATGGCGCTTTAAGACCAACGGAAAGGTTGACGGACTGATTTTGCCACAAGAACGCCCACTTCTCAATACTTACTCATGATGGACCGGTCACGCTGAACACAAACGACCTGCACCCTTGACGCCACGGACAAGGACGGACTATATATGTTCCGCTGACCCATCGAAGAAGTGTGACGGAGAGGTCAGTCCGCCCACACCTGAAGGCAGTATCAACGTCACTGATCGTGTTATCGAATGATGATCGATAATCAGCATCTTATGAAGACAAGCATCAGCGTGCTTACTTCCGACAGTGTAATCAGTGCCTCGTTTATATCTGATAGGCTGCTTGCATCGTTTGAAACACACCGACGTTCTCCCCGCTCCTTCTCACATCTTTGAACAAGCGCCCTTGACTGCGTATCGTCGTCGGCAGGGCGCACCTTGAACATATCTTCCAGAAATCCGGGATAGACGTACACGTTCATTTTCCGTGTTCTTGGGTTCCCTCGCACTCAGTGCTGACTCCGTCGCTACCTGAGTTCAACATATGCGGACGAATCAATGGTTGCGGATGTGGACGTACATGAAGGCGATTGAAGGCAGGGAGGTGCTGTCAAAGAGCGAAATTTGAGGCGCACTCGGGTCAAGCATCCATGGTGAATTTGAGATCAGAGCGAGCAGGAAATAGAACGACAGCGGACTGCAACTCGGACTCCGAGGCTTGTCCGCGTACAACGCTGTGAGCTTATGTAATCCTCGGCCCAGAGTGACGACCGGCGACTCCGAGTCCACTCGGACAGCCCAGGCGACCTCTTGTTCGCCCAGTGCACACTGACTCACCTCTGGGCAGCGGACAATCATCTATGAACCTGAATCCACTGCCATATATCATCTTGAAGGGTAATGAGGTTGCCCCGACGATGCATATCTTTGCGGTTGAACCCCTCACAGATACTAGACACAGATACAAGGAGGGAGCCTTGTGATTCATCGGGTGCTTCAAGCAGTCGACCTTGCCAAGTCCTGAAACTGAAGTATTTTGTGCGCGATTGTTTACTGGTGCACTACGAATCTTGGAGACGCCCTTATCAGTTGACAGTGATTCTTAGATGGTTTCCCTTCGTGTTAACAGACTAAATGGGGTCGGTGTATCGAATGAGCGGCGGTTCCAACTACGAGTACGCTTCTGCCATTCATGTTGAGCCGCTTGAGTATAGGAGTTCGAAGGATTTAGTTCCCAACAGAAGCCTGTCGATCGGTCGGCAGCTAATCGAGACAGGATTCCTGAGTCTGAAATTTTATCCTAGTCATGTTCTAGTTCATAACTTGGCTTCTCAGTCCAGTGATGAAGTGGACCCTGGCACACTCAGGCTCTCAGATCCTCCATGAAGTTGGCAGAGTCATCAAGGTCAGTCCTGGTGATCAGACATCGAGTCCCTGACAGTCACACAAATCACAATCCGAAATAGAGTCTGCCTGTGTACATTCGTGTCACAAGATTGTCCCAACCAATCAATATTATTCAGAATTTGCCCGACCACTTGCCCAAGTGAAGATACCGTGTTAACAGTAGTAAGCACACTGAGAGTATCAGGATCCCCCCTGTTTTTCTTTTTTGAGAACTGATGTGATACAAAAGGCACCCGGGATACTCACCACTGAAATACCCCACGACCTCGAAGCCGCCCGTCGCGGAATTGATGGCCCCAGATATCGGTGGTCCAGCCACCGCCCCAAAGGCAGCAAAACTAAAGAACAGACCAGAGCGTCGTCCGACGTCGGCTACGGAACCCATTGCCATGACAGGCGCCACGATGAGAGAGACGTAGGTCCCGCACGAAAATCTGTCCCCAGGTGATCGGCGTTCAAGATAGATGACGTAGCATGATCTACGCACCCATATATCACAGCAACCGCAACCAGCGCACCTTTGCTCGTCGCAAAAGGCCACGCAAACGTCATTATGGCCGCTATAGCAGTGAATGGAGCCATGACATTGACTGCGCCTATCGACGCATATCAACATCGTGTCATGTTTACCCTTAAACATACACTTACCAATTCGGTCTGCCATGAATCCTGCTGAAATTCGTCCGAAAGCGGAGGCGCCATTGGCGATAGCGATATAATAGAATGAAAAATCGCTTGGAACGCCCGCTTGGATGGCGCTGAGAGGTATGTACGTCAACGCTGTCAGATGCGCGTCAGTCACCACCCCACAAGCAGTCAGCCATGCCAGACGCCTGATGATCAAAGTGGAAGTAAATAAACACCAGACCTACCTGTATACAGTCCAAGAAAAGTAGTTACACCGGAGATGCAGTAAATAGAATAAGCCGGGTTCTTCAGCGCTGCCCAGTTGAACAGGCCGCCCTTCACATTCATGGGGGGCAGCCGCCTATCTATCAACTATCATATACCATCAACATCATTTTCATTTTTGCAGCGAGGAATTGTGAAACTGAACTCACGATGTTTGAAATGCCAAGTAGGAGGATGAATATAAATCCGTAGATTCGCATTGTCCATTTGAACCTAGAAAGTCAATAAGACGAGTTTTCAAAGAGGAGAATTTACATACCCGATCACAGGTAACAACCTCTGTGCTGCGATCGGGAATGCTGTACCCCCAATTGACGATCCAATAGCATTGATACCCAGCGCCAGACCTCTCCGTTTTGAGAACCAATGAGATACAACCCCTATTGCCGGACCGAACAATATACCACTTGCTAGCTGTCCGAGCCCGGAGGCGAAGCATCACAACGGGACTGTACACGCATGTGAATGCGGATCCAAGAGGTGAACTCACACCAAGGCCCAATCCTTGTGCCAACAAAAACTGCCAGTACTCCTTGCACTCTGCAATGAAAAAGGTGCAAACTATGAGGAAACAGCTTGCCACGAAGAATGGTATCTTGAAATATCCTATGTCGAATAACCGCCCGACGAAGAGCCCAGGAAAAAACACAAGGGCATACTGTCAGCAACAACAATGAGAAGAGGCGACGGTTACAAGAGTGAACAGGTGACGTGAGAGGAAAGCCCAAATCCAAAATAAATCACATATCAATCATTGGTTGTTTTATGGTGACCAGCTGCTCAGCATACCTGTACAGAACCGATCCATGCTCTAGGAACAATGTAAAGAACAAACAATGGGCAGAAGCAAGAAGGGCCTACATATTTGAAGGACTTTCGTGAGGAAGCATTACTTCTTCGTAATACGCTTGGAAGATCTGTATATACATCAGTTCAGTCATCAATCTCAGAGTGCATGAGATGCCGCACCCCCCAAGTGTTGACATATCCGAATCTATTGGTCGTCAATAAGTTGAATCAGATATGAGAACTTGAACCGCCGTTGAAATAGAAGAAACACCAACGTCGCACAACACACCAACCCGGTCCTGCATGCCGCTCGCCGTCAGCGTCAAGCAACCGATCTAGACAACGAAAATACGCGCACGCAATGATAACGCTCCACGCTTTGAGACCCCCATCTGGTGCCTCGCCCGCATACTTGGCATGTTTGCCTGTAAGCTCTATCGCGTTGCCCTTTTCTGGATCCTGACTGCTCGGAGTCTCAGTTTCATCGTGAAGAGTCCGCAACTCTGATGAAGAGTGATCGGATGAAAATGATCTGGAGGACTTGGGAAGAACACTAGTTCCAACTCGCTTGTTTGATTTTGTCTCACTGAACCCATCTTCATGAAGTTGGCTCTGAGTTCGAGTTTGCATAGCTGATAGTACAACACGCCATGACCCAGAGATCCGAGTTGTGATCCAGCGCCAAGAGGTCACGAAGGAAGCCAGTAAATCAAATGATATATTAGTCTATTGATTGGATTGGATTGGATAGCTTCGATGGAAAAAACGTACCCATCCCAGCAAGGAGATCAGCGCAAGAAACAGGACAACTTTTTAAACGTCACAGGGAAGAAGTCCACCACGGAAAGTTGGAAGGCGAGTGAACGGGAATTCGGTCTGATCAGTGAACAACCCAGAATTGCGGAACAAAAGTTCTCCGTGTGAGTAATACTATGCATGTATGGGCGTTTCCCCGAGCTTTATATCAAGTGTGGCTTCATCCTTGAACCACGCGGGGATGACAGTCCTCCGTCGCCGATAAGGTCCCCGAGGTATGGAGCTGAGTGATCTAGTGCCTAAAACATTACTTATGAGATCTGTCCGTTACGAGTACGAGGTGTCAGGGTAGATAAATGACGACGAGACGTCCTCAGGAAGGAAATTAACACATACGCCCCTTCCACCTGACGGCGGCATAATGTCGCTTTCCTGGATTGGATGGGTTATAGTCGTCCCGGCGATTATTAATAACAGAGAGGCAGGCCTGCCGTATCTCCTTTTAGAGGAAGCTTACTCACCTGGTCCTTTGGAGTGAAACGCGAACAACGTAGCAAAAAGAGAATCAGGAGGCCAAACGAGCAAACTGTGGACTTGAAGTGCATCTCTACGTCTGTCACAAAGATTAGCTACCGAACTATGACCGCACCATCACTGTAGGCGGAAACCAATGCATACAGCTTTTAGTTTATCATCCTCCCAAGCACCCTGCATAGCCCCGTCGGGCACCCACATTGTAAACAGTCGTCGGCATGGCGCGCAAGAAACATGTCCCATCTGCCATTTCTATGGGTAAATTCAAGTGATATCGGCCAATCAAGATTCTTGCTTGTCACCGTTCGGACGCTTCTGTTGGCTCAGACTGCGGAAACAAGTAATAGCGAGGGATCATCATCGACGTAAACTGAACCTCTAACTTGAAGTTGGCGCCTGAGGAACTCACACTGAAATGCTTTCGAGTCGGGCGGAGTTTGCATCTTGGGGATCGGGTACGTCCGCCCGTACGGTAGCCCGTCCTCCTTGATCTCGAGGTCCCCTATTGAACCTGGCAGTCGAGTCCGTTCGGGCACAACAAGGCACACAACTCTTCTGACCGGAAAGAAAAGGAAATCAAAATCAGGAAATCAAAATCGATGGAGCCAGCAACCAATCAGAAAAAATAAAAATCAGAACACACTTTGCCGCTTTGCACCAACCGAGATAATGAGTACCTAAGAGCTATCAAGCACGTGCTTGATATAGCCAGTTCAAATGCTCGCTTTCTCCCGAGGACCGACACAATCCGAATCATTCCGTCCTGGTGATTACCGGTTCGGGGACGACGATTGAGTTCGATCTTGTACACCACAGATGGGACGCCCGGACTCGGAGTGTATCAGCGTCTGGTGCACATTGTTGCTCTCAGATGCAGCATTTTTATGAGATACTTGCCTGACGATGCGATGACGAATACAAACTGCCAGTGACAAAGGGAGCGGCCATTCCTCTCTTCCTCTCCTGCCTGGTTCAACGACATCACCCTGGCGGATTTCTGGTTCCGCACTTCGCTATCGATTTACGACACATGGGAGCCATTCGTAAACGGTGTGGGTCGGAGCCTTGTCGAGATTCTGCCTCCTCCCGGTGCCGGGGTTTTTTTTTTTTAACCTGCGGCGCTGATAAAATTGAAGGGCTAGCGCCATCGTCTGTTCCAAAGAGAGTAACATAGTCATAGTGAGTCAAGCAATAGGTCATTTAGCCTTTCCCGGGACATTTGTGCCTCTTACCCTTGACGACGCACGTTCTGGGCATGCTGGCATTGCGCGTGTTGCAATTTCACGCCAACCTGTTCCATTTCCTCCAATTAAATATATCATCACGTAACGCACACCCTCGGCCCCGGTGAAGCTCACAGGCGGATGTTACATATGCCATGTATTCTTCAACATGTAAGTGCATTCTTTGCAGTCCTTTTCTTTTGCGCCAGTAGGCAGCTTCCGAATCAACCAATGTGTAAGAGTGCGTCGAGGCTGACTGCGAACCGGCCTCGATGATAAGTTAGCTGCTACATAGGAGTGGAGAATTGCAGAGCAGATGATCCGAGTCGTAACTGACCTTTCACACGATTCCCTGAGTATCTCCATCGGATGCCCTGCTTTTCGTTCGTCTTGAATCAGACGATGGAGTGTGGAACGGTTGCAACACCAACGAAGGATCATTTGTGTGCCAACGTACCTGCTCATACTTAATAAGACCAATGGGCCACGGTTGCGACTTGAGCGAGAGCCTTCAAGTTCAACTTGAAGCTGCTGCTACATTAATGTGAGATTACATCAGCATGCATGCTTCCATTTCTTCCATTCTTGGCAGCGTTCCTTCACAAAAGCAACGTCACTGAGGGAAGGCAGCCTAAGTCGTTCACGATTATCGCCCCTTTCCGACGGCGAAAAAGCCAATACTAATCATCGTTCTCGAAATGAAGCACCGTGCGCAACTTCATTGGCCCAGGCCCATACCACGATGAATAGGTGAGGGACCCAGTCTCATCGCTTATTCGCAAGGATAATCAAACCACGAGGCTGGGGGCGTAGCGCGCGAGGCTGAGCAAGCGATGTATAAATCCAGAAGGAACCAATAAAGAAGGTCGCAAGCATGAATAGCGCGGCGAACCTGTGACAATCCACAGGATGTACGTTATGATCGTACGTATCTGGTATGCTTCTTCTTCGAGTCATGGGGGTGTTTGGGGGATACTGATATCACCGCCGCAGAAGATATCACTTTGTTCACATTTCCGCCACATTATCAGAGATACCGAAGCGCTGGCAAGGATACACTGGGTAATCTATCGAACTTTCTACGGCGCCCATCTCGCAGAACCCTGAAGACGAACGGGCGGCCCTTTAAGTACCCCAGCTCAGCCTAGCAATCGACGTTGATACACTTTGACTGACCTCCTTCCTGCGATGGCATACCTTGGGCTGCTGTTCGTCTTTCTCTGTCTTAGTCGTCTCGTTCAAGGAACCTCGACCAACTCGACGAGCCCGCACTGTCCGCCTCTCGATGGTTCCTCTCGGACCGTCTGGAGCATAGTCTGGAATTGTGTCCTTACCTTGTTTATTTGCGTATGGCACACAGTCCATCCCGATATTCCTGGCAAGCAAGATACCTACAAACTCTTTTACATGCGGGGACCATTAGTCTTCATAACATCCTTTGTCGCTCCGGAGGCGGTAGTTTCGTCCGCTAGCAAGGAATGGTGCGAAGTCCGTCAGAAAGTCAGAGATTTTCGACGTACGTTTTCTCTAGCAATAAACATCCGTCTTGATGCATCTAAATGGTCTCGGAACCAAATCTCCAGTCGCGGGATATGAGTGGTCGATGATACACAGCCATTTCGTGGAAATGGGTGGCTTTGTGTATCATGGAGTTGATGGGAGTCGGACCCATGGAACGATTACATCGCTCCAATTCCGAAAACTTTGCGAAGAGGGAAAGATTGCAAATCCGTTCATCACAGAAAGGCAAATCAGGGACAGCAGCAAATCGGATGCGCGCGGAAAAGCCATCTTCGTTATCCAACTATTCTGGTTCACCCTACAGGTTATCGTTCGTGGTTCTATGGGTCTCGCGATTACCCTAATCGAACTTGATACGGTGTGCATGTCCGCACTTGCCCTTCTGTATCTTTTTTTTTGGTGGGACAAGCCGCTTCGCCCTGAATGTCCCCATGTTTTCTACCAGACTCGAGTAGAAAAAAAATACTCAAAAGAGGAATTGTACGTGTTTCGAACATCGCAGATGCGATGCGAAGATGACCGCGTTTTGCAGGTCGAATGCATGGAAGACGGAAGCCAGCTGTTGGCATCAGCTAACCGCTTTCGTGCGCAAAAGATTTGCGCCGATTGCCACCGAGGAAAAATCTTCCCCTGTTTGTACTGTCCGAGTCCGTCTCCAACTGATGACTGAACGATATCTGAGTAGCCTCAAAATCAAACTGGACCTGGAATACTGATGACAATGATTGAAAAGATTAACCCCGTCAATGTTCAGCTCAGTGCACTGTACATGACTTGGATCATCCTTGGGGGGCTACACCTGGTCGCATGGAACTGGGACTTCCCAACGGAGACAGAGAGGATCATATGGCGTGGTGCATCTGTGATTCTGGCAGTATCACCACTGGCCATGACCTTTGTCGCTTGGCTGGAGAAGTTTGGCGTCAGTTCGGATACTATAACATATTTTCTGGGCACTTTGGGTGTTATATCCCGGCTGCTCCTTGTAGGATTGATGCTGGCAAGTCTTCGTGCGCTGCCTTGTTCTGCTTACGAGACTATCACTTGGACCTCATATTTTCCTCATCTTTAGCCTATCCCGTTACAAGTGTTGGAGCTCATGTATTACCGTGTGTTCTATGTACATACGTCGTAATTTCTCATATGTACGTTGTGTATGTCGATGTAGTCACCTTGATTCTCCTTTTCTTCGTGCAACTTGTCCACAAGTCGAAATTATCCAAAAAAAAAAAAAAACAATGCCCATCTCAGGCTTCTCCCCAGTAAATTATTAACATACTTAGCGTAAGCCCGTACAGATTGGCATCATCGAGGCCAATTGTCATTGAACCCGTCTCAGACTCAGGTGCGCCTGCGCGGGCCCGTCAAATGAAGTTATGTTGGATTCCCCTGACACTGACAGATCAACTTGACGAGTAGCGACACTAAGCGACAGCCGCACCATTTTCATTGCCACACCATCCGTGAAGCCTGGAGGCTCCGGATGGTGGACAGAGAGATAGCCTCGGATCATCATAATCATCGAGGGTATATACGATGTAGGTACATATGGGTTGGAGTGTCTGATACGGTGGCGAATGAACGAAAGCCCACAGGGCTTTGCAGCCCGAGGCACTGGAGCCCTTGGGGGCGTAGCGATGTGAAACGGACAGAGGGAGGGGCCCATCTTCGAGCTCCTGCGAGTCTGAAAGAAAAGGGAGTGGTAGGCGAGTGCGAGAAACAAAGGGATTGAGTAGTTGTAAGCTGGTGGAAAGAGGCAAGAGACGCGGCTCCGCCAAGTTTGTTATGCAGACATACATTCTAGGGAAGCTGAGTAATCTTCGCTACTATTATAAAGTAGTTTCAAAACCAGCTTGAAACCAGCCTCCAGTTAGTACAAATTTAATGTGAAGAATATGTCCATGGTATGTCAATGCAATCTTGAACGCAAAAAAACTATAATGGCCTAGATATGAGGAATATAGAAAGTCCAAGGTATGATCCAGTAAGCAGAACAAGGCAGCGCACGAAGGCTAGCGAGCATCAATCCCACCAGCAAGACCCGGGAGGCGATACCTATAACCAGGGCACAACGTTGGAACACGTCAACAACGATTTCCGATCGCCCATCTATTTTGATCCTTCGGGCGCTTCTCAGCGTGTAAGACAAGAACCAGACAGAAATGACGGCTAGTGGGGTTCCTGACAAAACAAGTGACGCAACATGCCACATAGTCCTCTCCACCTCCGTTGGAAAATGAAAGTTCCATGCCATCAGGTGTGTTGCTCCGAGGACGAACCATGTCGAACAGAGAGAAAAGCGCTTGACCGAGTCGCTATCCAGAATTGTATGTTTTCCAAGAGAACGAACACAACTGCCCTTGATGATGAATTAATGCAAAGAAAACTCGGACCTCAGGCAACGAACAGCTGTGCCCACCACAGGCTTCTTTTCCTCGTCAGTTTTTGCTTGAGTCTTCCCCATGCGGACGAGGCGGACCATCAACCTAAGCGGATACCAGGGTTCCGGTTTCCACACAGTTGACCTGCGCATGGTTTAGTCACATCAGGATTCAGCATGAGCCTCACGGTATAACTGAAACCCTTACCAATTGATCTTTGATTCCTCCTTTATCTGCCGGGGCGAATAGAAAACGTGGGCGCAGTCAACGCGGAGTGGCTTATCCCGCCACAAGAAAAGATACGACAACGTCAGTGCAGCCATGGAAACGGTGTCGAGTTCGACGAGCGTAATCGCGAAACCTTTCAAACCGCGAGTCCCAACCTGTACTGCGAACCAGAATAGTTGAACGGCGAGCACCGACTTGCCCAGTGCATCCGACTTGCTTTTGTCTTTGATTTCCTTCGCTGTAACTTCCGGGTTCGCGATTTTATTGTTCTCGCAAAGCTCCAAAAATCTGGTCGAATCAATCGTGCTCAAATCGCCTTTGTCGTCCTTGTAAGTAAAACCATGCATCTCTGCGAAGTAGCTGTGTGTCATGGACCATTCGTACCCCTTTTCTGGGAAATGGGTCCGGGATTTGTCAGATGCATAGTCAACAAACGATCTGCAACGTACGACGAAACTCCCTGACTTTTTCGCGAGCCTCCCACCACTCTTGACTGGCTTTCCCAACAATTATTTCCGGTGCGGCAAAGGTCAACAGAATGGAGCACAACCTTTCCCCCCAGGATATGTACCACGCTTCTTCGGCCTGGGGAACGGATGGGTGCAGTGCATGCCACACGCAGAGCAGCAGTGTTGTTCCACAGTTTCCCAATATGCTCCAGATGCTACGAGTTGTCTCGTTCGTCGGCGGGCAGCCAGAGCTTGTAGTATCGGTGGAGGTTCCCCATACGAAGGGGATGAGACAGAGAAAGATGAAAAATAGATTGGTCATGGTAAGATGGGATCACCTAGTTGCTATCGATTGTAAGACCATACCTAACTTAATAGGTGAGCGCCGCATTCGCTCCTTTCCGCGAAATGTGCTTTCCAATCGCCGTATCTGTCCATCGTACAGGACCCCTGAGGGTTGCCGTATGTCCTCCTCAGCGCTTCGATAAGCTGCGGACTATGATCCGGGGCAGGAAACGCGATATCTTCGTGAGTAGAGCTTCGGGACTTCTTCGACACCGTCCGATGTGTCATGATGGTGAATTACGAGATTTGAAGTACGTTACTTCTTGCAAGTCATATTTTTCGATTATATTGACAGCGTGCCCGCCGTGCTGGAAAAACGTAGTAGCTAGTCAAATGTCATCGAGGGTCTACCAATCTTCTGCACAAACATGCATGACATCTTCCCTGGTTCCGTTGCAATGAGCAAGTGTTGCTCCATTTGCATTACCTAGCCTTGCCACTCCGCCTCGCGGTCCGCAAATGCTTGTATTAAAATCCAGGTGGGTTCCTTCCACAGACGCTGACGCCCATGCCCCTTCCACGCATCTGCAAAAAACTTTTCCGCCACGAAACATTATGTCAATCGCGGTCACTGGATCGTGTGGTTGTACCACGAATTTCTTAGGTCATTCTTAGCTTACGGTCTGTACCAAGGCCTGGGAGCTCCATTGGATAGGCTGATTCCGGTTTCAGGACCTTGGGCTGATCGTGGTCTGACGATGCCGCTCCACACGCCACAGGGGAGTTGATGCAGTAGAAAGGTCAAGCCCTGCAAGCCAATGAGCTCAAGCCAGTGCCACACTGTCGAATGTATACAGCATGAGGACCCCAGCAGCTACTCAGAGTTTCCTGCGAAGCATACCGGCAACGTTCCCGTAGCAAACGTCGATTAAGTTCAGAACGTTATCCACACTAAGTTGCGCAGTTCACAAGCCTGAGCCTTCAGGCAATTTTACGTATTTTGATGGTAAGTACATTTTCACATTCTTGTTCTCATAGCTCTCTGCACTCGCGCAATGGTTGGCTCACAACCGAGGCTCCAGCGCCTGGATATCCGAACAAATGGCTGCCCAGCCGCTGAGCACGTCATTGGCGAGACAAGTCTGGGCGGTCGCCGCGGTGACCCACCCTGTTCTGTCTATCTGCGCTTCGGCAGATGTGATTCGAGTCGAGTTCGCGGACAAATTGACTCGAATTCCACATAATGGGACCCGAGCGGACTGCGCCCACATCCTTCTCCGTCAACTTTCCCAAACTTCGAACATCACTGTGCACCGTGAGAATGGGCGGTGCGCCTCACGACGATTGGCCGGGAGTCGTTGTCTATATTAGCGTAAATTAACATGTAAGTTTCGACGGAATTCCTATTTAACTCAACACTGTTCAGGCATGATGAGAACGCGAGCGTCATTCGTGGACAAATCAGGTTCCCTCGGTATTGATGCAGCCTGGCGCGCACGAGATGGTCTGTGCTAAGCTGGAGTAGCATAAATTAAATCGGTCAGATCTGCGGTTTCTAGAATTTTGCCATGTCTCGCTGTGAATACACACGAGCTTGTACATGTTTCATGCATCCTATCATTCTCATCGAGATCTAGTCTGGAAAAATGGAACACATATATACCTGTGTATTGTGTTGCATTCGCCATATTACAGTCGAGAGGACTATGTCCAAATTGAAGTCATCAGCTGTTCACATTTTCATCACGATCTTAAATCAAGTTTACCTGGTCCAGAAAGTCATCTGTCTATGTTCTGTACATACTTGTCATACTTTGACGGCTACAAAGAGATAACATTATCTAGTCCTTGTGCACGCAGGGAGACAGAATAGATTTACAGTGGCCTATCAGAAGGCAACAATAATATATGGTGCATACAATTGTCGGGAAGGAGGAGCCGAGGTACATTAGAGCTCGTCAAGACCCTCTGTATGTTCAAGCAAGCGAACAGGGGGAGGAAGCGCTCAAGGGAGCCCAGGAGATGACGTGGTATGAATGTACGGCAGAAGGGTAACACAGTGGTGTCGATAGTCAAATGCTCAAGTTAAGAACAAAGGTGAATCAACACGTTGCATCGAACCATCTTCGCCGCGCTGTCAATGGGGATTGCATGTTCCAACGCAGCACATTAACAAGAGTGTGTGAATTGATGTCATTCAGAATCTGCCAGCCAATTGGCCCAGATGAAGATACCGCGCTGTTAACAGCAAGCACACTGACAGTATCAAAATTCCGCCTAATTCGACTTGAGAATGTATTCGGGTACGAAAGGCAATCGAGGCACCCACCAGCAAAATACCCTACGGCCTCGAAGCTGCCTGTTGCAGAATTGATGGCTCCGGATATCGGTGGTCCAGCCAACGCTCCCAAAGCAGCGAAACTGAAAAACAATCCCGTGCGTCGGCCGACATCGCCTGTGGCACCCATTGCCATAACAGGCGCAGGGATGAGAGAGACATAGGTCCCGCACGCAAATCTGTCGGAGCTTGATCGCATTTGAGACCAAAAACAGTAGCATGGTTTACGCACCCATATATCACAGAGACCGCAACAAGAGTATCTTTACTTTTCGCAAACGGCCACGCAAACGTCATGATGGCCGCTACAGTAGTAAATGGAGCCATGACATTGATTGCGCCTGACCATCATATTAAAATCAAGTCATGTCGGCTCTCAGGTCAGTACTCACCAATTCGATCTGCGAGGAATCCTGCAGAAAGGCGTCCAAAAGCGGAGCAGCCATTTGCTATAGCGATATAATAGAATGCAAAATTGGTTGGAACGCCCACTTGAACGGCACTAAGAGGCAGATAGGTTAACGCTGTCAAACGTGGATTAGTTGCTGTCTCACAGAAAAGAAAAAAGAAAAAGAAAAGAAAAGATGCACTACTGGAGAAACAATATGGAAGAACAATTTATCCGACCTACCAGTATACAATCCAAGAAATGTAGTTAAGCCTGAGGCACAATAAACAGCATAAGCTGGGTTCTTGAGTGCTGCCCAGTTGAACATGCCACCCCGAGCGTTAGTAGGGGGAAGCCGTCTGTCCATCAACTATCATATACCATCAAGATCGGATTGTAAAATAGAAGGGGAGCGAATTGGGAACTTACGATGTTTGTTACACCTAGCACTAATATGAATATAAATCCAAAAATCCGCATTGTCCATTTAAATCTAGAAAGTCTATGAGATGAGTTGTCAAGGGACAGAATATTACACATACCCAACCTCGGGCAACAAGTTCTGCGCTGCGATCGGGAATGCTGTGCCTCCGACTGATGATCCAATAGCACTCAGACCCAGAGCCAGGCCACTTCGTTTTGAGAACCAGTGAGATACTACCCCTATTGCCGGTGCGAACAATATACCGCTCGATAGCTACTCGAATATGGCATCACAATCAGAATTAACACACGCGAAACCAAGAAGTAAACTTACCCCAATGCCTAATCCATGCGCCAAGAAAAACTGCCAGTATACCTTGCACTCTGCAATGAGAAAGGTGCAAACGACGAGGAAACAGCTGGCCACAAAGAACGGTATCTTGAAGTGTCCGATGTCGAATAACCTTCCGACAAAAAGACCAGGGAAAAATATAAGAGTATACTATCGGTACCAACACAAGGAGGTGGCGTTCACAAGGGATATGGAGTGACGTGAGACAAAGAGGCAAATCCCAAATAAATCGCATATCAATGTTGGCGACATCATATTAACCAGTATTGGGGCCTACCTGTATCGAACCAATCCATGCACTAAGAGAAAATGTCAGTGACAATGAATGAGTAGAGAAAAGGGGGGTTTACATATCGGAAGGGCTGTTATTAGGGAGCACCACTGTTTCATAATATGCTTGAAAGACCTATGAATGCATCAGTCGACGCATCAAATCTATAGTATATTAAATTCCCCACCCCCCACGTGTTGATATATCCCAGCCTATTGATCAACAAGAAACCAGCTCAAATACATCGGATATCTCCAGATAGAAAAAAAAAGGTACTCACGTTGCACAACATGCCAGAGCAGACCTGCATGTGCAACCACACGCACGATCCTCATTAGTGTCAAGCTTCCAATCTAATACACGTGGTTACACGCACGCTAGAATGACGCTCCACCCTTTGAGACCCCCATCTGGTGGATCGCCCGCATACTTGGCATATTTTCCCGTGAGCTTTGTCGTGCCCTTCTCTGGATCCTGACTACCTTGCAATTCCGCGAGTGCGTGACCAGATGAAAACGATTCGGTAAAAGATTTGGCAGGAGCATCAGTCCTAACATAATCATTTGGCTTTGTCTCGCTGAACCCGCCTCGCTGGACTTGGATCTGACTTTGACTTTGCACGAGATCCATGACCAGCGACAGAAAAAGTAAAGAGAAAGGCCTTAATGTTCGATTTACAATAGAACCAAATGATATGTTAGTCAGTGGCTCCGAGTCAAGCATATGATGAAATTGCACTGGGCAGGGAGACGTACCTATCCAAAAGAAGCTGGAGGTCAGTAGATATACAAAGAAAACGGCTTGAACGTTTCAACGAAGCAGTCCACCAGGGAAGTGGAAGAAGGACGAAATGGGGGGACAAAAAGTCTCTTTGCGAGAGGTGCGCAGGTTCGGGGCATTTCTTCAGAGACTTCAGAGATTTATAGCGAGCGTGGCTTCATCCTTGAGCCGCCCGAGAGTTGATAGTCCCTCGGGCCCTCGTCGCCGACCGTGATCACCGGACGCCTAAAGGTTTAGTAATGTTGTTGAGAGTACTCGAAGATGTCAGGTTGATTAGGAAAATGTTCATGTGAAGGCTCGTATACGTATACCTTTTATCCTGATATGAGCACAGCGCCGCGCTCGATCGGTTGGCCCGGGGTTCCAGTGGGCGCCCGATCACCTCGTGTGAAATGACGGACCCAACGAGCAAAGGGATAGAGTCTGCCATAAAGGATGGACTCAGTGTGAATGGAAACCACTACGCACGGTTGGTCAGCGCTTCAAGCTTCAGCCATCTATGTACAACCCACGCAGCGCAGTTCAAGTCGACATGCCAGTGGCGCGCAAAAAAAATCATCCATCGGCTATCTCTGGGTAGCTTCAGGCTGTATCGTCCAACCAAGCTTTCTGGTCATCAACGCTTGGCCGTGGAGCTTGAAAAACCGGGCTCTAGCTGATAGCTGAGAAAAGAGTGACAAGCCTGAGTAATGAGTGGCCTTTCCGAGTCGACGAATCGTCAGTGATACATGGTTCGGCTCAAGTGGGACATGGAATGGTGGATTTTTTCATAAACATTGAGGTATGATGCATTGATGTATCAATGGCAACCGTCGGTTAAAATTAGGAGGAAAGTCTCATACGAAGGAAAGTGCAAAGAATTGTCTTTGAACAGGTCTACAATGTGGTCAGATCTCCGAAGCTCCGTCCTTGCGGGGTAAACAATTCATGCAGCTGATCCGGGCGCCGCCTCTAGCCTGAGTTTGAAAGACAAGAAACACTCCCGCCGAGTCCCGGTAACATAGAACCTTTGGTTGACCTTCGGCGTAGTTCAGCGCTCGGCTTTCAGAGAGCCCGTATCCACTCTAGTGGATCAGCGAACTAGCACCTTTATGATTTCACTGTCGGTTCGCTGTGTCAAGGTTCAAACTAAACCGGTGCTGACAATTTCGTGGCACATTGACAGCTGTACTACAACTTTCCATCAGTCGCATGGTTCAAGCGAATGATCATTGGCTCGAAGTCGGTGCTGTCGGTGGTGATATTGCCTCGACGTACATGCCGGAATGACCACGGGCACGAAGAGCAGCAATGATATATTTCTGCTCAACAATAGTTACCCTCAAGATCCGGCTCTGCGGAGCCTACCACCGCCGACGGCGGTGGTTATCGCCGCTGATCGTGAACGTCGTCACTGAGCTCGCAATCCGGGGAGACAAGTTCCGGCGCGTTGAATATGCCCGTAATCGGCATCCACCTACCTCCTTGGTCCACACCTCTCGTGCCAGATGAAAGGCGGATCGTATGACAGTCACACGCCAGGCGGTGCGACGCCTCTTCATCACTTTCGTTGCCAGCGCGCGAGAAGGGTAGATGGCCTGCCACCCTGTTAACAAGAAAGAAACCGGGCCCGGGCGTGCTGTACTTTTACCCAGTCGGATCGTGTGAAGGTGAGCGCTTGACTCTCAGAGCGAGACCGCCGTAGAGACTTGGCAGGCTCCATTGTTGCGCTTGTAAATAAAATACGCACGGTTGGTCAATCAATTGTCCGAGAGCTCTCAATAAACCTCACACCGACAGCATGGATTTGATGCCCAAAAAGATCTCTCACTGGGCTCCATCGCCATTGAATATTAAAGATCTTAGTATATGTAGGGGTCAGTGCTGCGCTCTAGCCTCTTATCGGACCTCAACTGGACTTATGGGACTTTCATTGTACAGATGACTCGTCGTCTCGCTCGCCTCGAGACTTGGACCTCCTCTCGCCCCTGTTGCTTGCGCCTGATTAGTAATTTATTAACTTCTAATTATAATTAGTACCGCTAATTACATAATCAACGCTATCAAAACCAGTGCGTAGATTGTGCTCGAGGCCCTCGGATGCGCGTCGTTTCTAGCCGCAGATCAAACACACCCTCTCCTCCTTCACAAGTACTTTCTGCCCTCGTTCTCTCCGGTACACCCCTACAAATAATCCGTAAGACATTGTCCGTCGCAAACTTGAGCCACGTCAATCCATCTGCGCTCGGGTTTTTCATGTGCAGGAGGAAACACACATACGTCCTCCCGACTTGCAGTTCCCCGCTATCCAGATGGTTTTGCAGGATTGGCTTGTAGTTGAGGATACACACATGAAGATCTGTGGCGGCACGAATCTGCTTCAGTCGACTCTCACCACAATCGACGTAGACCTTGCTGAACTCGCCCAACGCCCTCTCGCCATCTACCCGCGGTCTAAGCGTCGCAGTATAGGACCCATTTCTCTCTTTCACCTCTTCCGCAAACTCCATCGGGATGAGTGGCACCGACGTCAAGTACAAACCGTGCGCTGGTGTCAAAGAAAATTTCTTCATCCCCACATCTCCACTCGTCATATCACTGTCCCACTTCGGATAACACGCCGGCGAGTACGGTAAGGCCGGGTGAGTCTTGGACGCTTGTCCTGCCCACGCAAAGACGTCCCATGATGGGTGCTTCGTCACAACTGTCTCGAGAAGTCTCGGAAAGGCTTTTTCGCCTTCTCCATACAAAATGGGGATGCTAACGTCGAAAAGCCCAAAGAGACAATAAGCAGCGTCTTCGGTGCGTGTGGTTTTCCGCGGCGAGGCCCAGGACATGATTTCCCAGATGCCATGACCCTTGACCCCCTGACTGTTATCGGCAACGACGACAGTCGAAGGAATCCCGGTGACACGCGACAGGATGGACATGAGATCCGTGTCGTTTTTGTCGTTGGTGAGGGTTGTTAACGGATGCCATGCCTTGTAATAGAACTTGATTCGCCTGGGCGCCAAGAGCTCTTGGAGCGTCCAACCTCGTCTAAACCATGGGTCGAGCTCGAAATCATCCGGGGATAACGAGGCGCCGAGGTGGACAATGCACACATGTGCATGGGCATACCACTTGAACATGGAGCGAATTGCCTCGCTGAGTTCGACAGCGTTGGTCTTGTCGATGCAACATGTGTCGGACCAGACCAATTTGTATCCCAGCGAGCGTGCCGTAACACAGAGCTGCACGAGCTTGGCAAGGCCGGCCGTCTTGTGGTTACGCTGCTTGCTAAGCGTAAGTCTTCCTGAGGCAGAGACATCTTGATAGCTAGGCTCGCTATCCGTCCAGCGATGGGAAAAGATGGCATATCGCACGACATCATGGATGGTCTCACGGAGAGCCGCCTTGCGTCGCCCACCGGGGATGTAGCTGCCTGCCTCGGGGTGGGTGTCGACCCTGACAGTACGCATCCGCTTCATGACGTCTTCCTCAGTTATCTGGGCGATCTCTGACGAAAAGATGTCAAAGATGGTGTTTCGTTCGACGAACGTGAGTTTGGAGGTATCAATAAGGCGCGCAGGCATGTCGTTTTGAATGAAACCATGGAATGCCTCGACAATATCAGCGGGCGGCTGTTTATGGGAAGGGGAAGGAGGATTTGGTGTCGGCGACGGGTGCCGAGAGGGCAAGGGGGTGTGCACTGGGGGTGGCTCTACTGTCGATGTCCTGGATTGGAACCAAGGGAACGAGATGGTGTTTGTTCGTGGGTGCATAGTGTCCTGGGCGGATAATTGAACGTCCCAGACTTTATAGGTTGAAATTACTGTAATGAGGGCGCTGCGTCAGTATCATGATGCTGTTGAAACTTTAAAGGTTCCCCATGTCATAGCACACCAGAACTCATGGCAATCACATTGCATGTCACAGGCACCGAGGTTGCGGAGTGGCAGCGGACCAAGCACTTTACGCCGGTTCCGCCGGGCAGTCTGAGCTATTGCAGTGCACTGATCACTCTTGACTTCACTGCTTTACGTGACGTGATATTAGGAACGCTGAGTCTCTGCGACGCAAAGGAACTCACCGACCGTGGATTGGAGGCAAGTGCTCCTCTAGCGGTCGCGAACTTGAACACTTGGCGGCAAGTTGAAAGTTGGCCATCCCGTATTCAACGCACAACCCAACAGGCTGTCCGTTCGGCCACCAGGGTCTAAACCAACAGACTCATGTTTCCACAGAACGTTTGGTTAATCGCTCCACACACACACCCTGATCACATCGCATGATCCCTCCTCGAAGGAAGCGTTCTACAGCACGTCCATCCATCTTGCAAGTTGCCGATCGGGACATGGTAGAGACCGGCGACAGCGATGCGGCCCTGCCACCACACGACGCAGACACGCAATCTCGTCCGAGTCGCCGGAGATTCCTTTGGGAATGCTCCGATGCCACCTTCTTCCACTTTCCTAGTAGGCGCTTGGCGGCGCTTACTATCCTGCTGCTGACTCGGAACACGCTGGGCATGCGGATGCAGCGCGATGACCCACGTCGACATACAACGCCAAGATCATGTAGTATGCCTGCGGCCTCCGACTCTATCACTTCTACTCCTTTGGCCAGTTCGTCTCCCTCGTCTTTTTCACAGACACGTGGAAACCCGACTCGTTCTGGGTGCGATCGCACAAGGAGATCAGCGATGACGTTCCGACAGGTGATATCAACTCCTTTGCTGCTGACAGTTTCGTGACACAGCTACGTGTATGAGTGTCGACGATGAGTCGATGACGGGACACTCAGGCTGGATGTGTCGTGTTGCGGTTCAAACTCAATTCTCCCGTATTAGTCAGCTATAACTAGGTATGAGGCTACACTTATCACCATCCTTCTCGGTGTAAACTTAACCCTCACTTTCCAATGTTTCCATCAGCCGCGAGCGAGAAAATATGTCTCGCCAGCTGGTATTTGGTATCTTGTCAATAAACAATTGCGATGAATTCTATTGGGGTGCTTGGCACTGGCGCCCATCAATGAACCTACTAAATTGCACTCGAGACTGCCACAACGACTGGACCCGACTCGGACACCCGGGCCATGGCCCATGAACCAATTGGTCAGCCAAATATCGTCGATCCCTTATCTGGGTAAACCAACTACTAAATTTTGGAAAGGATTATCCAACCAAAGCATTGCGTTCATCATCGTTGGACATCACTACATGCGGATCTGTGCCATATCACGAGCTGGGGGGGACAGAGATTCGGTGTGTATACAAACTTGAATCGTGAGTTAACTTAGGAAGATACTAATTACATAATCAATACATAAACCAGAGTTACCAGACCCAATTTCATGAGAAACGACTTCTACTAGTAATCAAGCCCTATGACAGCGTGGATTGTGCTCGAGGCCCTCGGATGCGCGTCGTTTCTAGTCGCAGATCAAACACACCCTCTCCTCCTTCACAAGCACTTTCTGCCCTCGTTCTCTCCGGTACACCCCTACAAATAATCCGTAAGACATTGTCCGTCGTAAACTTGAGCCACGTCGATTCATGTACACTGCGGCTTTTCATGTGCAGAAGGAAACACACATACGTCTTCCCGACCTGCAACTCCCCTGTGTTCCGGTTTCGTAGGCTTAGCTTGTAATTGAGGATGCACACATGAAGATCTGTGGCGGCACGAATTTGCTCCAGTCGACTCTCACCACAGTCGACGTAGACCTTGCTGAACTTTCCTAATGCCCTCTCGCCATCCATCCGTGGCCTCAGCGCCGCCGTATAGGACCCATTTATCTGTTTCACCCCTTCTGCAAACTCCATCGGAACAAGTGGCACCGACGTCAAGCGCAACCCGTGCGGCGTGAACGAAAATTTCTTCATCCCCAATTCTCCACTCGTCATCTCCCTGTCCCACTTCGGATAGCACTCCGGCGAATAAGGCAACGTCGGTTGAGTCTTGGACGCCTGTCCTGCCCATGCAAAGACGTCCCATGATGGGTATTTCCCCATAATCGCCTCGAGGAGTCTTGGAAAGGCTTTTTCGCCCTCGCCATACACAACCTGGATGCTGACGTCGAAGAGGCCAACGAGACAATATGCAGTATCTTCGATGCGTGCGGTTTTCCGCGTTGAGGCCCAAGACATGATTTCCCAGATGCCATGTCCCTTGACTCCCTGATTGTTGTCGGCAACGACGACGTCCCAAGGAATCCCGGTCACGCGCGACAGGGCAATCATGAGATCCTGGTCGTCTTTGTCGTTGGCGAAGGCTGTCAATGGATGCCACGCCTTGTCATAAAACTTGATTCGCCTGGGCGCCAAGAGCTCTTGGAGCGTCCAACCTCGTCTAAACCATGGGTCGAGCTCGAAATTATCCGGGGATAACGAGGCGCCGAGGTGGACAATGCACACATGTGCATGGGCATACCACTTGAACATGGCGTGGATTGCCTCGCTGAGTTCGACGGTGTTGGTCTTGTCGATGCAACATGTGTCAGACCAGACCAGTTTGTATCCCAGCGAGCGCGCCGTACCACAGAGCTGCACGAGCTTGGAAAGGCCGGCCGTCTTGTGGTCACGCTGGTTGTCGAGGCTAAGTCTCCCGGTGGAGACTAATACAGAGACGTCTTGATAGCTAGGCTCGCTATCCGTCCAGCGATGGGAAAAGATGGCGTATTGCACAACATCATGGATGATCTCACGGAGAGCCGCCTTGCGCCGCGCCTGGGTAACGTAGACGCCTGCCTCAGGGTGGGTGTCAACCGTAACGGTACCCATCCGCTTTATGATGTCTTCATCAGTGATCTGAGCGATCTCCGACGAGAAGAAGTTGAAAACGGTGTTGCGCTCGACGAACGTGAGTTTGGAGGTATCAATAAGGCGCGCAGGCATGTCATTTTGAATGAATTCGTGGAATGCTTCGACAATATCAGCGGGCGGCTGTTTACGGGAAGGGGCAGGAGGATTTGATGTCGGGGATGGGTGCGCAGTGTCAGGCTCTTTAGGAACCGTGGCAATGTGGACGACATTGTGATAGATACTAGAACAGAGGGAAAAGTGAGTAACACATGGGATCGGATGGAAGGGAATGTACCTGGAATGGAGGGACATAACCCTAGCGGGGAAAACGATAAAGAAACGAAGAGCGGCATATAGTATAGATAATGCACAGAACAGACTCAGGGAAAGTTGGGAACATAGAGAGGGTGAGGGGGTGTTCACTTCAAGGAGTGGTTCTACTGTGTGTGTCTTGGATCGGAACCATGAGACTAAAGAGAGGGTGAGGTTTGTTCGTGGCGGGGGCATCAGTTGTCCTTGAGCGTTTTAGTCGACTGTAGTTATAGCCTGGAATTATCATGACGTCGCTGACGCCGTCAGACATAGCCTACCACAGCTCATGGCGATCACATTGTATGCCAAAGGCACGGAGGTTGCGGTCAGAGTGGCAGCGCATCAAGCACTAAATTACGGTTCCGGGTAGTCCGACGTTATCGCACACTCTCTTGACTTCAATGCTCTACGTGATCGGACTGGGTCTCTGCGACGAAAAGGACATCACCGTCCGCGGATTGGAGGCAAGTACTCTTCTAGCGCTCGCGAACTGCCTCCAAGTTGGCAGCTTGGCCCGAATCCGTATTCATCGCCCAACCCACAGGCTGTTCGCTCGGCCACCAGAGTCTACCTCGAAGCCTACACCAGCATCCTCATGGTGCCAAAAGAACGGCTAGTCGGTCGCTCCGCACACATACCCTGATCGCATTGCATAATCCCCTCCCCGAAGGAAGCGTTCTACGGGAAATCCATCCTTCTCGCCGATCGGGACATGGTAGAGACCGACAGCGATGCGATACTGCACGATGCAGACAAACAAGACGTCGTCTTCCTCGTCGTCGGAGATCCATTTGGGTACGCTCCGATGTCTTCTTTCACCTCCCTGGGCGCTTGACACTAGGCCTGCTGAACATGCGGACACAGCGCGACAACCCACATCGACATCGTCCTCCGCGCCCGCGCCAAATGCGTTCCTGTGCGTATCATCCATAACGCATCCATCATGAACGCTGTCGGCGCCTGCGGCCTCCAACTCTACTCCTTCGGCCAGTCCGTCTCCCTCGTCTTCTTCACCGACACCTGGAAACCCGACTCGTTCTACGATCGCATCAAGGAGAACAGCGATCTCGGGTTGCACACCCTCGTCTTGCTCGACATCAAAGTCAAGGAGCAGAGCGAAGAGAACCTGGCAAAGTTCGTCTTTATCTCTCTCACTCTCACGGTCGATGTTTGCTGATCATTACGACGATCATTAGGGGAAGAAAGATTTACGAGCCTCCGCGGTACATGTCAATACCGCAGGCGGTCGCACAGCTCCTCGAAATCGAGTCACTCCGTGCGCAAAAAGTCTTGTCCGCAGATACCACCCTTGCCATCGCGCTCTCCCGAGTCGGTGGCGACGACGGTGATCAACATATTGTCTGTGGGACTCTGGAGGAACTTTCCCAGCAACCCTCTGAGGCCTTCGGAGAGCCTTTGCACAGCCTCGTCATTGTAGGAAAGCGACTGCACCACCTGGAAGTTGACTATGCACAAGAATACGCAGTAAATAAAGAGACGTGGAGGCGGGTCGCTAGTCAGGTGTACGGGTGCGCGTTGGAAAATTAAATTCCGACAACTTATTCTGTTGCAAAAAGTCATGGAATTGTATTTTCCACCCGATTCCAACTCCAACCAATTCTACGCGAAGTAATTACATAACAATGATATGATCTAGCGAGGCCAAAGTCATCTTACTCCCAAGGTACAGTATATGAGATCCGACCACTCGGATTCACTCTAATGTTTAAAAAACTCATGGAGTCGCACGACCCGGCCATCTGAGGATCATTTTCATCACAAATTTTCCCACTTCTAAAGATGTATAACTCACCTTGGAAACAGGGTACATTCCCTGACAGTGTACCTGTTCGCCAACCACGCGAGAATACGCTGATAAGAGGAGCCCATGAGCAATGAAGATGCGTCAGATTCGCCCAATCTTCTCTCACCTCTACGCCGAGACCATATCCACCATGCTGGCAAGTCCCATATTTGCGTTGGTCGGTGAACCAGTAGTACGGCGTAGGATCGATTCCTTCCTTGCCGTATGCCGCCAGCAGCTCCTGGATATCCGCTATCCTCATCGATCCACCTAAATTCCCACTCAACTCGGTATCGTCAAAAGCACATTACCACGGCCAAGCTTACCGACAATCTCGCCCACTCCGGGCATCAACAAATCACAGCTCTCAGTAAACACAGGTCCGGTCTCGCCCTCCTTCCTCGGCATCCTTTGCATATAAAATGCCTTGAGTTCCGCGGGGAAACCATACAGGAAGATTGGAGTGCCGATGATGTCCGTCATTTGCCGCTCTGCGGCTTCGGCAATATCATCGCCTACCGCGTGAGGCACCATCACATGTTTACCTTCCGCATCCTTGATAGTGTTTCCGTCGGCGTCTTCAACCTCGTGTTGGATACCGTGCTCGTTGAGCCATGTGATTGCTTCCGAGTACGACATTCGTTTGAATGGTCTGGCGGGTGCCGTGAAGTTGGGGTTAAGGGACTTGATCAGCGTGGTAGAAGCTGGGTCGGCGAGAAGTTTATCAATGGCATCGCAGATCTATGCGAGAGAACACGTTAGTGATCGATCCCATGCGACATAATTCGGAACTTGCAATGGCTTCGATGTGCGTCATTAAGTCATCAAAGGTGATGAACGCCAATTCTGCCTCCATATGCGTATACTCGCTAAGGTGACGACGGGTATGGCTGTTCAAGCATTGTCAAGGACCCACTCGAAATCGTGCTTTGACAAGATACATACCTGTTCTCGGCACGGAAGCTCTCTTGAACACAGAAAACGTCTCCAAGTGCAGGAAGACAGGTCTCGAGGTATAATTGGGAACTCTGAGTGAGGAAAGCAGGTTGCCCATAGTAATCCAGCTTGAATAGCGTCGCACCACCTTCCACCTGGGTCTGCACAAGACACGGGGGTGTCACTTCCAGGCAGTGGTGTTCAGCATAGGTGGCTCGGAACGCAGACAAGAGCGCAGCACGTAGCCGGAGGACGTTGGAAGCCGTTTCACCACGCAACACGAGATGTCGCAGATCAGCAAGGATGGAGGGATCTGATTTCTACAAGAGATCGTTAGTGGTGAAAAGACGGTATTATATCGAGGATGATACCTCGTTGAGTCTGTTGGTGAAGGCTTCTTCTGCACCAGGGGCTGCGCCAAGAACTTTCCAATAATCCACGATAAGTTCGTGTCCACCAGGGGCCTTTTGACCCTCGGGAACAACCTTGAGCGTTCCGGTCAGCTCTACCGACGCTTCAAGTTGCAGTGTGAGCGCATCATAGGTTTTGTTCTAGGGATCGTCAGTCATGTCGTCTCTGGCACAGACATGTACGCACGGTTTGACCAGTCAACACGGCTTGCAGATAGCCCGTGCCGTCCCTCAGGACGACAAACATGATCTCCTGCTGATCGCGAAGGCGGTGTACCCATCCCGACACGCGGATCCTCTGACCCTGCAGACGCTCGAGGCTCACGATCTTGGACTAGACACGACGACCCACACGATCATCAGATACCACCCCAGTGACGACGATGACCAAAACGACTCGGGACTCACCTTGGAAGGCGTCGGAAGTGAAGAGTCCTCGACGAGCACCACTTTACGGCTCTCCTCCAGCCGCTTTTCGCGCCGTTCTTGTCGATCTCGTGCCTCCTTCTCCTCCGCTTCGGCTTTCAATCGCTTCTTCTCGAGTCCTTGTGCGTCCTTTTTGGCCTTCTTGGTCGCAGATTGTGTAGGCGCGTCGTATTCTGCGTCTGAACTCTTCCGAATTTGAAAGACTGTGGTATCGATCTCGGTAGCGGGGGTGGAGAAGATGGCATAGGCGAGAGTCTGATATGGGTGATCGATGGTGCCGTTGCCGGGCGCATCAGCGCCGGCCGCTTGGTCGATATATTTCGTAGACATTCTGCAGAAATGTCTGTCCGGGTTCTAAGTTCTAGTATGTGATACGAGAGAAGAGATTGAATGCGTTAGTGAGTCTCTTATATCTAACTTGAAGTGACTCGAAGCGTATCCCCGATTTGGCATCATAGTAGGTTATCGAACCGGCAACACCCGAGCCAATCTAAAGCCAAGTCAAGGGCTGTTCCTCATGGTGTGTTCAATGACTATTTTCATAAAAACCTAAGGAGAGAGGCCGAGGATACCAATTTGGAGGTTCGCTTCAATCCATCTAATCAACAGACGGCAGCGCATCCCGAGTTTGATATCGTCATGCCTGGGATTGCTGGCGCTGCGTCACTGCCAGCTTTCCGTGCATGAACAGCACTCAGTGAGACTCTGTGCTTATTCATTTTAGTGTGTGCGTTAGCAATGGTCGCTGGCGCAATCCCCCCCCCCCCGCTCACACGTGAGACAATTGCTGGCGATCACAATCACGGGCATGCAGAGCGTCGCAGCCCTACTCACCACCATTGAAATGCCTGCCTCTCATAGATGAGGACATCTGGCCACGCGATTACTGTGATAACTGCTTTCAGTCAAGCATTCCTCTTTCCCTGGATCTCGTTGGTCGATCAAAAGATACAAAAATGCATGAAAATGATCATACCGTTCTGTCCTCCTGAAAATTGCAATGTGGACAGTGGCTGCAGCGTATGTTGCGTAGAACTCGATCTCCATACTTTCCGAGTCTACACTGCGCCGCGTCGATGTTTCGATCTCTGGAACGCGACTTTGGCCAGTCTGATCTAGACAAGTCAACTAAGGTTGGTGGTGTCTGCGATGTAGTGGAAGCACCAGGGTTGCGAAATGCAAAACGTAATTAGGTCAACCTCAGATACGACCGCGTTCATTGGTCTCCACGAGCAAGCAAGCGACGCTGCAGATTTTTCATGATCAGTTGCATCCCACGTCGAAATGTAAGGATCACTCAATACTGGAGAGTACAGGTTATCCCGTGTTGTGCTATAAGGTCCTTGAGAGACAGTCGCGGTATATTCCCATTGTCGTAAATCACCACAGATAAATGTAAACTGAAGACTAGCGCCAGAACCGTGAACCTGCACCAACGTTATCATCGAATGGACTGAGTGACTCCGAGACCACTTCAAAGATCATACGCCCATCGGCCATGCCATCGTTTGGCCGAGTCAAGTCAGCACCTGCCAGAATCCATTGACCCTAACACAGTCAGGAGCAAACAACTGAGCGATGCCACCAATCGAATGTCAAGTTCATACTCACTGTGTAAGCAAAGTCCCCTAATCTTACTGATCGCAACTTGGAACCCGGTCGAAGCATCATAGATCGAGCTTCCTCCTTTGTAAAGGTGACCTTTCTGCCTTTTCCATAGGCAAGCGGATGATCCAAGGGCGATGAACAATGGTCAGCATCGTCCGAATCTTCTGAAAAATCGGCGTTAAATCCGGAAGCCAAAGGTCCAACCACAGCATCCTCGATCCACATGACATTCAGGCCAAGTGCTCGTAAAGAACAGCCACCACTGATAGCTTTAGCGATGGAATCCTACGAGTACTTCAGTAAAGATCCGCATGTACTTCGCGATGAAAGGGAAGAATATTCACCACGTCAGGACTGGATACTGTGCATCGTATGGTCTCCAAGGCAGTGCATTTAAGACACAGCTGCGACACAGAATCGAGGTTCAACAATGCAGCGCCGACAACAAGTTCCTTGAGGGACAGTCCCTGTTTCGATGTCAAGAAGATAATAAATGGCCATGGAACGGCCACTCGACCGTATACGGAGAATGAATTGAGCGTAAATGACTTGAGCATCCCCGCATGCGGCAGAAGTGATCGTATCCATGTCCACAGCCTGTCTGGACCCAGGATATCGATTGACCCAGCCTGAACAGTGAGTTGTTCCAGGGCTGGGAGAGGTGTGGACGGCACACGATAATTTCCGGACCCCAAGTACTCAGTGTCAAGGGAGATAAGGTTCGGCAGGGATCCCATGATTGCGGGAATGGCAGCGCTTGGAGCTCCCTTTAGTTTAAGTCGGCGGATTAGCGGTAGCTTGGAAAAGACTGAAATCAGGATTGTGGGGGGAACACCAGCACATCTCTGTTAATGTGACAATGAGCTCGGGTTCCATTGAGTTATGTCGGGGAGATCATACCCCAAGATCTAGATTTGTTAAAGTAGATCCGAGCCCGTCTGCCCAACCCTGCAGCACTCGTGGGGGACCGGAATTTACTGACCACACAGAGAGTCGACGAATGCCTTTGGTCTTGTTCAACAACGCCCAGGCCTCATCTCCGACGTCATGGTAGGTGCGGATGACGAGTTCCTCCAACGGAAGGGTAATCAAGACTCGGAGTATCGGCAAAAAATTAAATGATGGGGTGTCTGTATCATCTATGTACGTTGCAGATGTAAGATGCGTACACAGTCGCAGTGCCGCCGTTATGTTCTGGATGATTCGCGGATCCATGCGGCGAAGATGCTGAACAGTCCCTGATAAAGTAGTTGGTCGTCATTTCAAGGAGACATAACTTGCGGAAGAGTACCTGTTTCGGTAACCTTGCGAACATACTGAGCCAACTCTGGTCGTCGCAGTAACGTGGTACAAGGATGAAGGAGAACCTGTCGGGATAAGATCAGATCACAAAGGAAGGAAAGACAGAGATATTGTATACCTTTTCCACAGTTATTCGAGAGTCGAGAATTCTATATAGCAGTGGTATAGAAATACGGTTGAACGTCGAATCGACGAGAGAGGTATTTACTAGGTCACGTCGGTCGAGGTGGTCAAGTATTGGATATAAAAGATCTAGAGGTAGGGTATTAACCTTCATCCTCCGGCTGAGCTGAAAGAACAAAAAGATACTTGCAATGTTTAGCGCCGAGGCACGCGGACTCCAACTTCAATGATCACACAGCAAAAAAGTGCCCAACACAGAACCATCGACTGCGTTGCCTTGCAGTGCTCGTCTTCACCCGTTTCAGCGCACCCGCCATCGACGCCCTGCCTCCATTTCTCGTTCCGGCCCCTTGCAGCTGTGTTGCTGGGTACACGCGTCTGCGAAGTGCGTAATTATAATTTTAATTATACTCATCATGCCACATATCCGGCAACTCGGGCTCCCGTACCGGGCCGGAGAACGCTCCGCCGTCCTTTCAACGCCCTCTTCTCCCAGCGCATGGAGCAACATCCAAAGTCTTAGAGGGGTTCAACTGTACTGAGTCTTACATTTTATATAAACAGCGCCCGCCATGCATACATAGCGACGTCACCCTCAGGGATCAGATTAGCGGTGTCCGAGTCATCCTTCAAGTTCAAGTTGCCACTCGCCCATTTCAATGTCCATATCGGTTCCGCCTTTCGTCCGTGATCGATTCTTTTCCTCGTGTACTTAGTCACATAATAGTGCCACATCAATCAGTACATATAACTGAAATAATCCCGGCCTCGACCCACCCTGCTCTCTTGTAGTTCGGCTCACACACCCGTCCATTTTCTGTGTATACTGGCATGTCCACCGACTCCGACTTGGCTAGTCTTGTACAAAGCCTAGAGACGTCTGCTGTTATACCTGGTGGGCTTATTCACAAATCCGATAAAAGTCTAATCCCACAAATGTCCTACCAGTTGTCATAATTACCGTTGTCTGGTACGACTACAGTGAGCGCTACCTTGTACATGCTTATCTCCTTCACGGTATAATCTAATAATCTAATTTCTGTGCGCTGGAAATCTAGTCCTTACGTTTTCAAAAGAGGTATGTTATCTTACCTACTTCATCCCATCTTACGGCTGATGAGTTACAAAGGTAGACAATGTCTGGGTAAGGACAGGACGGTTATCACCTACAAACTACATCGATAACGGTGCAATAGCGCAAACCATGGACCCGGGTTTCTACTCTTTTCGTTATAGTACGTTGTGGAGCTCGTATCAACTTTTTCGGAGCCTCACCGTGTTCCGCAGGTCCGTTACCTTGGTCTCCTATGGGCTATGTATGTCCCTGGCTGCCACTTCAAATATTCGAAAGCTTGCTAATTTGAATCCCTCTATAAAGCCTTCTTGCTATCGGTGTGTTCGATATTTTTGGATGTGTCATGATTGACTGGGTTGACCACTGAATGACACCTACAGCTAGTACTGTCCTGTTACCTGGTCCTGATTTAGTCAGTTTTTCAACGCATACAACTAATCTCCAATGACCATGTTCAAATAGGCGTAGGTATCTCATGTGCGTGTCGTAGCGTGACTGAGCACTCAAACAGATGTAAGTCATTTTCTCGCAGTTCTCAGTTTCCGGATAACATGGATTTATTTTTGCAGGTACGGTCATATTGGTAGTTGGAGACTGGGCATACATGTTATTCCTTGCTGCTGCCGATCGTGAGTTGTCATTTTCGCTTACTTAGCTTTGTGCTGAATGGTGTCGTAGTTGTGATGATTCTACGCGTTTATGCATTATGGAGTCACAACAAAGTGATCCTCGGGATCCTCCTGTTCATTTACATTCCACAAATACTCGTCTCATTCGTTTGGGAGATTGTATATTATGGACCTGGTAAGACACTCAAAGGTACGTTTGGAAGCCCCAATCGAGCCAATCTTAGTATGTCGAGCCTCCCTCTTTTCCCTAGTTTCGGTCGGCCAAGTCCTCGACTTCAAGTTTTGCAACTACGCATCCACCATAGCAACCCCCTCGGCGACATGGAGAGCACTTCCTCGATTTGTTCTTGGGGCTGCTATGTTGATCCTTGCTGTCATCCCAACATTGAAGTATTCAATCGATATGTATAGAATGACGAAGACCTGGAGGAGCAACCGATCTATCAAGTTGCTGATCAAGGAGGGAGCTGTTTATTTCGTCGTGTGTGTATCTGTCTTACCTGTGCCATCTTTCTCCCCCACCGTGCCTTCTCTTCTGTCTTCGGCACAAACCTCATTAGCGCTGCTAACCACCCCCCTTCTCTTTCTGAACCAGCAACCTGCTGTTCAATATCGCCAATGCTATCACACCAACCCAAGATGACTTCTGGGTCTTCCTCGACTCTTTTAGTTACGCGGTTTCATGCGTTATCATGCCACGATTCATCATCAGTATTCGGGCACTCTATGATCGTAACCAGGGGGATATATACCAAGAGCTCGACACAGGGTTCGGCATGTAGTCGCAAAATGTGGACCATCAACATATGGGTGTTCGTGGCGTCACCTTTGGGGATACTCTGGAGAATCTGGAGACGGAAGGTGATACGGAAAGCTCGAAGGCGATACCACTCGAAGTGGTCGGAGGGTACAGGATGAAACCCATGAAGATGTACGCGTAAGGATCGCAAGGACATCATTTCGAAACCTGGTGGATCGGACAATGCTGAAGATTAGTAGTGGGCTTGCCAATGTAGAATGAAAATCTTTAAACGCTTGTCCTCCTGTACAGTGTAAACAGTACGGTGTTTGATCTCGCGACGAACGCATTCGTTAACGTGCTTGTATATAAAGACTGCATATTGAGGTCGGTCCAGGCTTAGGATAGCCTGAGCAAGAATGATTATTAGATGTGACGTAGTGTTGTTCCTCACTGTGCGTACGTCGATGGGCGTAGAAACATCGACAACATACGGACAACCTTGCCTGGTCGCAGTCTGGCACTGGGGCGAGTTATATATCATAGGCTTGAAATATGGCGGGTGATAACGAATAACGCGACTTCGCGGCTCAGTCCGAGTGGCATGGTGATCGGAAGATCCCGAGGTGCTAACTGAGGCCCACAACACCAAAACGGATGGACGATGTCACCATGTCGAGCCTGCCACGCCTGTGAAGATCCGGGCCCACCGCTCCTCAAGGAGTCTCTACGGAACAGAACGGCTTGACTCGTCGACCATGTTGAGATATCTGCTACGACAGCTGCTAGGCCACATGATGATGCTGGGTTGTGACAGCATCGCTATCTGCCCA